>QLIY01000031.1:109826-364555 GCA_003260075.1 Phallusia mammillata | reverse complement strand
TAATTTTAACTTCCATTGCCAATTGTCTTGCGTCCCAAACTCACAGTTGTTGTTGGTGATCTTCCAACAGATGGCATGCAAAAGCTATTTTTCGAATTTGCCGGGAGTGAGGCAGATGTTTTGTGGAAATCGTTGCACAAAAACGCACCGCAGTTAATTCAACTCTGTCACAACCCAATGCTGTTGCAGTTTGTGGTTTACTCTGGTTTGCATGGCGATGTAAATCAAGTAAACACAATCACCAAGGTTTTCAAAAAAGTCTTGCTTCAGTTAGAATCCTCTGTTCACAAACAAGGTTTACACTTTTGTGATCTTGTCCAACCAGTTGGTAAACTGGCTTACGACGGTATGGTTCGCCGAACCGTTGTGTTTGCAAACATCGATACACAAAATGCTGGCCTAAAAGATGTAAATATACAGGATTTTGTCATCAAAGTAGCTCTTTGCCCAAGGCTATTTGAGGGTGACAGGGCGAGCTTAAACTTTACGCACCAGACATTGCAAGAGATGTTCGCCGCAATGTACATCTGCATGTTCCTGCCTGATTCTGAATTCCGCGACGTCATCCACCAAGTGGTCCATAAAAGTCACTGGTCTATGGTTCGCCGATTCATGTGTGGACTTTTGCTCGGAGACAAAGAAGGTCAGTACCTACAATCCGAAATCACTGTTTTTAAAAAAACTCCAGGGCAAATAAACAGTGTGAACTGTATCACACATTTGTTATTTTCGAATATGTAATACACAAAAAATATTCCCATTAGCAGAAAACAGAATGCAAAAACGATAAGACGGCGAAACATACTAATTACTTCTGTTTGTCAAAACATTTTCGGTTGAGGTATGCAGAATTTTTTTCACGCCATGTTGAACAGCCAGGCAATTTTGAATAACATGTATGGATGTTCTGCAAAATCTTCCACTTTTATTCGCTTGCCGTTGATCGCGCATCAGACAATGTTGGTTCGTGTTTAGTTTCCTCCCCTTAGGTTGAAAAATTCCTTATTTGGGTGGAGTTCCTCTCCGGTTGGGAACCACTGCTCTAAATTAACTGATAACAGTGGTCCAATCAAATTTCTTGCCGTGGTGTTTCATTACATTTACTTTACAACTACCAACCCATTTTCCACAGGATATAGCTACCATTCGGTCATCAACCTTTCGGTTTTGAGCTCTAGTTAATGGCACTAAGTTTCATAAACGGTTTAAAAAGTAAAATTTTTATTGTCTATCAGCTTGCACCTGCAGACAAAACATTATTATCCACTATCCAGTACCGTGGTTCTCATACATGTAAAGCGTGCAGCAAAAATATTCTCATAATGTTTGCGGCGCACTTAGCATGCACAGAACACAAAAGTTGTTCTAAAACAATTATTTGACCAACTTTAAACAACGCATAAAGTTCTAAACAAAAATAAAAACGCACTGCTTCATTACCTTAAAACATGCTGGTTATTAGGGCAAAAATGTTTGAGGAAAAACACTTGATGGCAGTTTTCGAAATATCTCACAGAAAGTAGTTTGAAACCACTAATCCACCAGACAACCAAGAATATTAGATAAAATCAACTCACATTTTACATCGCTGACTCATAAAAAAAATCATAAACTCTAGTCAAATTGTGACAAACACAATATGTAGGTATTTGACGCCACGCAATAAACAACCCTACTATATAGTTGTTTTGTCAACTTTTTCGTTACAAAACAGTTATTAAGTTTGTTGTGTACGTACCTCTAAGACAGTAACATAACCTTCGATTGGCATGCATTCTGTACCCAGGCTACACATGTCGCAGAATGATGCTTCCGCTCGCGATCAGCAAATCCTGTTTAGTTTTTATGTCTGTAAGTTACTTAGATGTAAGCCTTATTTGCTGGGTCAAATTATTCATGTACATAACCCGTCACGCTATTTCCCAAGTAAACAAGCCTGAAAAACCCGCGCTGCATTAGACAAAAATAACTATTTAAATGTTGTTTTGTAGAACAAACGACGCTAGTAATTTGAAACGTAAGTGTAGCGAATGTTTAATTTTAACTAATGCCAAATGTACCTAAATCGCCCTTGCTCTTGCATTTTAGAAAATATCAATAACAAAATTAATATCACCAAGAAACCAGCAGTCATCTCAATTTTCTTTGGCGCATACCAATCTTAAAATGCAGGTGCCAAGACCATAAAAATTGGTATTTTAGTTGATCAGAAAATCTGTAAATATATCTACTAAGAAAAGCAAGAATATGGTTTGACGTTTGAATGAAATAATCATGGATTTATATTTGTTTTGTTTTTATAAATTATAGGTGACGAAATGAACTCAACAACTCATCTGGTGCGCAAACGAGGACTCCTGTCAATGTTTCGGCGAATTGTACAGCCGTTTCCAAAAGGTTGGGACATAACAATGAGCCTTTTTCTTTTCCTATCCATTATAAAACGCATTGTTTTAAAATGGCGGAACGGAAAAAATGCGAAAAATTGAATATGAAATATTGCTGTTTTCAGGCGAATTCTGAAAGCAGTGCAGTTAAATCGCGTAAAAAACGAATTAGTGGAAATGTAAAAAAATATTTCTACAGAAGGTTACGAATAGAAATGGACCCTTGAATGCTAACGTTAAATATGCAAAGTTCACGTTGTTTGTTAAGATTTAACTAATATCGCGTTTGCAAATTTGTTCACTCGTCTTCAAACACAATGCAGAAAACCCCAACGCACTACCTTACTGCGTTCCAAAAAACTCACTTGCTATTTAAATTACTCACCTGACAGAATTCGACATTCTGGTTTCCATTTAAATGTTCTAGAAAACTACACTTTTCTGCATTGTTAACATGGCCTTTAAATTAACTTACATTCTTTTTATTTCAGTGATGCTACTATTATTTAATTTCAGATAAGCTTACCAAATTTCGCAACAAGCTCAATCAATTCATGAAAGCCGACATTTCTAAACATCAACTGATAGGTAAGAGTATATTTTTATGTTAACAACGTATAGTAATAGGGATGTTTATCAGTCATAAATGTTCCGAAAAGATTATTTTAGGTTTAGTTATAATTATTGGATGTTTTGTTTTTCAATCCAAATTATTCTAGATATTTTTTGAGGTCAAACTAGGAAATTTTCTCTCGCATTTTTGCTGTGTTTATTATTTATACTCAGTGACGGTTTATAATGTTTGAAAGTATTTGAGCCCAACAAGGATCTACGACAGATAAACAGGTAAGTTGGAATTTATCATCAAAAATGCTTTTTACAAGCGAAAGAAAAACCACGCATAAAGAATAACATACTGACCTTTAGTGCTGGATTGCCAACTATATTTGTCATATTAAACTTGAAATTATCCTTTTCAACGTTTTTAATTAACAAAGATAAACATATTCATACTGGAATCAGGCCTGAAGCGTCGAAGCTGACATGTGCAGCATACAAGGCAGGCAATGGTGCTCGTGATTCAACGTACGGCGGATTTTCCACTGAACCTTTGGAGCTCAGTTGGTAGAGCGAGAGTCCCGCAAAGTGGGTTCGAATCCCACCGCAGGCTAGATTTTTCCAGCCTGTGCCTTGCCATATGTGAATGCTTGGGGGACCAGCTGATTACGCGCCTTTAATAGGCTTGGCGTACTATGGTTTTAATTCACAAGGTCTTAAGTTTTTCAATATTTTTTTAGGTTTGCTGACTGACATCCAGGAATGCTCGGATGATGAGAAAGATTCTTTTGCAAAGTTTCTCCCCTTGAAGTTTTATTTTAACGACACTTCCATCACATCTAGTACAGCTCATGCTTTGGCTCAAACCCTTCCGAGGTTGTGTGGACCTGTTGAGGAGCTGAATCTTTCCCAATGCAACCTGAACTTGGATTCACTGAAGATACCCCCCCCCCCCCCCCCCCCCCCCCCCCCCCCCCCCCCCCCCCAGGTTATTCGCAAGTTTTATAACATTTTGTTTTGGATAAGTTTTGTGATTTTGTTGATAACCGGAAACTGTATTGCAACGGTTAAGAATATTTTTTTAAAGTTTATTACGACACAAGTTAAATTCACAACTGCATAGAATGTAGTTTTTAGCCAATTGTCCGAAAACATTTGCAACAAATAATCATAAAACCTTGCGCAGATAAAATCTCTTGATTTGAGTTTCAACGAGTTCGGAGATGAGGGAGCCAAAATAATTTCTGTTATTTTAAACAAAGTTGAAAAATTGGATCTTTGGGATTGCGGGATTTCTGCGACTGCTTTGGAAGTTTTATGCGGAGAAATAAAGAAACTAGAAACACCGGTGGGATATTTTAGTAACATTACAAAACCTATACGTCGATTAAATAAACAATAACGCAATGACGTCACTTATCACGTGACATCATACCTTTTACGACTTTTTAATACATTTGCAACAAATAATCTTATAATCTTGCACAGATGGAATCTTTTAATCTGAATAGCAACAAGTTCGGAGATGAGGGAGCCAAAATAATTTCTGTTATTTTAAACAAAGTTAAGAGATTGTATCTGGTGAATTGCGGAATTTCTGTGACTGGTTTGGAAGTTTTATGCGGAGAAATAAGGAAACTGGAAACGCCGGTAGGATATTTTAGTAATATTACAAAACCTGAAAGTAAATTACCATAAATAAATTACACAATGATGTCACTCATCATGTGACATCATGCCATTTACGATTATTTAATTAAATAAATTTGCAACAAATAATCATGAAATCTTGCACAGATGGAAATTCTTGGGCTGAGTGGCAGCAACTTCGGAGATGAGGGAGTCAAAATAATTTCTGTTATTTTAAACAAAGTTGGGGGATTGTGGCTGTGGAATTGCGGGATTTCTGAAGATGGGAAACAGATTTTACGCAAAGAACTGAAAAGACTCGGACTTCCCGTAAGTTCGTTTGTTCGACTTTTAGTTTAAACTTTCAAAACACCGAGTCGTCTGGTAAAAATAATGATGACGTAAACACGATTACGTCGCAGCATAGTTACGTCATATTATTACGAAATTTAAAGTTTTTGGTCATTTGACTTTGTAACATATTTTCACCTAGTATTTTCATTTAATGTCATAAAGGGGTTTTGTTGTATTTTCAGAAATCAACTATAAGGTTCTATTTTTAATGAGTCCATGATTTCGTCGCGATGAAAATAATTCCAGGGAATTTAAATTTTCAAAACATTTATTAACATGAACTTCGCTTTTCTGCTTTTCTTATTTTTTTGCTGTTTATCGCGATGCTTGTGCTAATAAACAGAATTGGTATGAAAGATTTAAATGATGTTCAGACAAAAGCATTTTGCACAAAATAAATAATGAGCAAAATTTGATAGTTTTTTTTTCTGTAAGCGTAGATGCACATTGCACAACAACGTGATCATTTCTGGTCATTATCGGTTTCGCGTTTTTGGATTGTAGTGAAATGTGTTGGTAGCCTAATACCCAAAACCAGTACCCCTCTTTCAATCTTTTTTTGTTATATTATAGTTTGTGCAAATTGGCAACGGGATCATGTCTATGCAGGCTCAGGCAAGGTATGTGAGAACACCGCAACTTGTGTTCTTTCTTATGCATATAAAAACAAGGGAATATGAAAACAGTTCATTACGTTTTGGGGTCACCATTTTCATAAAAGCATCAACGGTTGTAAAATAACAATGATTCGTTAACCGCCTGTACAAAAATAAAATTAACCTTGTTTGCACATTTAAGCGGGTAAATTTGTGCATGTGTTAAGACTTACTGTGAGTCTTGTTTAATAAAGCGGACATGTTAAAACTTCGAATCGAGTGTCCTATTGTTCTATGAAATGTTGTGCACACGAAAATACAGGCGTTAATGTAAACAGTGTGCACGATAATATGATGGCAATCTACACGTGCAGGAAATGCTTAAAACTGTTATAGCCTCATTACCATAATCGTCACACAGCAGGCACCACTTATTTAGCCTGACATTTTTTGAACATAGTTTCAGCAAACAAATTTGCAAGCAGCTTTAATCTTTGCTTTTCTAAATCCAATACAGGCTACGTAACGATTCTCAAAGCTGTTTGTCAGTGGTAAATGTAAGTGGAGTAACAAAATTTAGTTATAGTTAGTCAGTGCGGATCTTGGAGTATTGTGTTGTTGTCGAGAAATACTGTTAGCAAATAGTAAGAGTATGAAAGATTCAGCAATTTAAAGGGTTATTTTGGTAAGAAAATTGAAGCAAGTTTGCTTTTATGTTGTAATATGGACATCGTGGTTTACTATTACGTCTATTCCATTCAAAACAATGAAAGGATTTGTGTTCATTTTTGCTTGCTATTCATTATATGTTTGGGGGCTGATGTTAGGGCTTGTGGTTGTGGTATAATACCATGTGCGATGTAGTACAAATTTTTCGTTTTAACATGTATATGCCTATGAATGTTATACCCATCATCTGACAGGGTAATGAGACCGACTGCCCTAGGTAGGGTCTCGACGGCGATAATAGGACACGTTGTTTAAAACCCCAAAAAAATGCACCGTGCTCTTTCTGACGCCACAAAATGTAATTGTTGAAATATCATTTCTTATGTCAAAAAACGACAAAATTGCCATGCTACTGACATGTAAAACGTAAAAAATAAACTCTTGTCTCCCATAGGCCTCGATTTTTTTGCAAAATTTGGGAGGAGAATTTTTTCAGTTTTCAGAAACATCCATCAGCCGTTCTCTACTGAACATGTTGTCGAAACGAGATGTTTGTGCTAAAAGAAAACGGCTGTGTTAACTGCTTAATAACAGCATTGTCACATAATTTTGGTAGCCAACACTATTGATTTCAAATGTAAGGGTAACAACAAATGTTGTGTCTTCGGGACTCCTCTTATGAGGGAATTTCCACAATTACTATCGAATATTTCACTGATCAACTTTAAACTAGGACGTTTGTACACCTCTAAATACCATACTGCTAAAAGATATGTCAAAAGCCTAGAAATGTCGGAAGAAGCGAGACCAAGTGGTTGCCACAACAAGCCTGTTGACAACATCCAGCATGATGACAATATCAAGAATGTTGGGATCATCCAGAAAGTTGAGGTTAGTGTGTTTCAGTTTCATTATGTTTAAATTCAGGCTAGTAAATGCAATCGCTCTCTGCATAAAAAATCACCGTTCCACGGTTTTAATCGTAATTGTAATCGGAAAAGCAGTAGACTATTAGGGAGCAACGATATTAGGTGCAAGTTTGTGTACACGCCAACCAGGAAACGCTTTCAACAGCTTTGAACGCCAATACGAGGAACCGAAGTTGTGAGTCATAGTATTAAAACCGGAAACAACGTCATGGTGCGATTTGTTCGGGTAACTGTGTATCAACCAGAACGTGTAATACCGGCTTTTAAGTAAATACAGTTCCGCACTGTATAACTGTGCCAAATCAGGAAAACCATTTTAGACAAACAATTGACGTGGGTTTTTAATTTTACGCTGAGGGTTTCTTACAAGAACGTGCATCTCCGCTGCTGCTTGGGCCGCCTTTTTAATAGGGATTACAAATAGTCTAATTTCATGCAATCACACGCTGACGTTTCGTGACATCGCGCAGGAAATGGCTCGTTCGTTTGGCAACGCTAAGAAAATGCGGTTAGTTCGTTTGTAAATATTACTCTAGTTTGCGAAACTCCCCTCAAACGTGATGCTTCACTTCTCCGCAAAACGCCTTGCGTTTATTACTTTCTATTTATACAACCCAATCTGTAACGTTTTGGGTTACCGGTTGCGTCTTGACAACGCAATACGTGATTCCGAGCCCTAAATGTTTTGATTTATTACGTGGTTATTGCAGAAATATATATAAATAAGCCGCATTCATAGACAGAAAAAAAAAACTCAAACAATTGGTAGCAACAAAAGCGATTAAACACGCAAAATCAACCGGATTGTGTTTTTAAGAACCTGCATGTTGGCGATACTCACCATCACCATCATCACCATTATCAACAACCTGGCAACATTGAGGCTGATCATCCATCAGCCAAATTACCTCCAGCTTCCCAACCAGGTAAACAAATGCCAGAGTGAAAGAAACTGATTCGTAGCATTTAGGACAACCCCCTAGTTATTTCCTCAATATATACATGGCAAACTGCAGACTTCAAGTTTCAAAAATATCTCAAAAACAGGCACAAACAGTTGTAATGTTAGTGTGGGCACATGACTATGGATAATTTGAAGACTTTTTAACATAATGATTACCTCACATGTGTTTTTGGTGTTTGTATGCAGAAAACGTTCTTAAACAAGCTGCAGATGCAATTCAACAACACCAGGTGACAAAACTGGAAACCGAAGTGGCTATACGTGGTTTGACTGTAGATCAGTCCAAACTTCCCGAAGTTCGACAGAACTTGGCCGAAAGCGACATCTTCAATATGAAGGAGCCACACGAAAAAGAGCCTTTCAGCTCATCCATGCACGAAAAGAAAATGGCGAAGTTTGATTTTTCGAAAAGTATTGAGTTTGATAATTTACTAGCTACAATGATGGGTATCCGGTTTCTTGCTCTTATTGGTCCCCCAGGCTGTGGAAAGACCACATTGGCTAAGAAATTGGCAAAATTCGCCAATTTCTTTGTCATTTTTTTGAGATTTATGGATTTGGGTTATCAGACCCTTACTCTTCAACAACTCTTAGTTGATCTTCCGTTTAAAGATGTAGACCAGACAACTAGAGATAATGCGTTTGAATGGATGCTAAACAACCAAGAAAAATGCGTGTTTGTCTTTGATGGTTACGATCAAAGTACTTGGTCCCTAAGCAACGAAAAGCCAGCCAATGTGTCGTATGACACTGCTTTACCGATTCAGGAGCTTATAGCCAATCTTTGTTGTAAAATTTTTTTCAGTAAATCCCTGCTTATTTTCACGTCTCGGCCTCATTCCATTCTTTCTTTGCCAATTGTCTTGCGTCCCAAACTCACAGTTGTTGTTGGTGATCTTCCAACAGATGGCATGCAAAAGCTATTTTTTGCATTTGCCGAGAGTGAGGCAGATGTTTTGTGGAAAACGTTGCACACTAATTCACCACAGCTAATTCAACTCTGCCACAACCCAATGCTGTTACAGTTTGTGGTTTACTCTGGTTTGCATGGCGATGTAAATCAAGTAAACACCATGACCAAGGTTTTCAAAAAAGTCTTGCTTCAGTTAGAAACCTCTGTTCACAAACAAGGTTTACAGTTTTGCCATCTTGTCCAACCAGTTGGTAAAATGGCTTACGATGGTATGGTTCGCCGAATCGTTGTGTTTGCAAACACCGATATAAAAAATGCTGGCCTAAAAGATGTAAATATACAGGATTTTGTCATCAAGGCAGCTCTTTGCCCGAGGCTATTTGAGGGTGACAGGGCAATCTTCTACTTTATGCACCAGACATTGCAGGAGATGTTTTCTGCAATGTACATCTGCATGTTCATGCCTGATTCCGAGTTTCACGACGTCATCCACCAAGTGGTTAATGAAAGTCACTGGTCCATGGTTCGACGATTCATGTGTGGACTTTTGCTCGGAGACAAAGAAGGTTAGAGAATATAATCCAAAATCCCTGTTTACAATACTCTAGGCCAAACAGTGTGAACTGTATCAAACATATGCCATTGCTGAGTACGTAATTCACAGAATGCAAAAACGATTAAACGGCGAAAATAGTAAACACCACTGTTTGTCATAGCAATACATACGGTCGAGGTATGTAGCAAGATAGCCAGGAAATTTTAATTCCGCACGCGTGGTAATTTTGCAAAACCTTCGCTATGCACTTTATTCGCGTCATTCATCGAGATAAATTGATACTCTTGTGCTTGCCTTTAGATGCAGCATCGGCGAAATATATTATCTCAATTCATAAGGTTGGATGGCTTAATGATTTAGTAAATTTGAATCAGTAAGCATAAGGTTTATTACAGTCTTCATCCACAGAGTAATCATCTGGGAGATTCTGGTTTAAAGTTTATGTGTCATCATCTTTGCACTTCTATTATAAGAACGGTATGTGCTGAATAAAACTGATAATGCCCAATGTTTTCACGTGCTGAGTTGCTACAATACCACCGAGAAACAAGCTGTTATCTCATTTTTCTTTAGCGCATACCGTTATTGAAATGCAAGTGCAACTACCATGAAAGTTGATATGTTTAGTAACTCAAACATTCTGTAAATATAACAAGTACGAAAAGCAAGAATGAGGACTAAAACCATTTACATAATCACGTTTTTTATTTATTTTTGTAAATTGTAGGTGATGAAATAAACCCATCAACTCATCAGGTGCGCAAACAAGGACTTCTGTCAATGTTTAGACGAGTTCTATGGTGGTTTTCAAAAGGTTGGGACTTGACAAAATATCACAGTGTTTTAAAATGGTAAAACGAAAATAATGCTAAAAACTACGTATTAAGTATAGAGATGCCCTGGGTGTGAAATAAAATAACGTTGTTTCCAGTTTTCAGGCCAATTCGAAAAACAGTGCGTTTGAATGGCGCGTAAAGTAAAAATGACAAGTTACGAATGAAATAATGTCCATGAATGCTAACGCTAGATATAAAATAATGTCCATGAATGCTAACCCTAGATATGCAAAATACGGTTATGCACTCGTTTTGCAAAAACTTGTTTTGTAAAAAAATTATTAATGTTCGTTATCGCACTTATTCTAGACTCTAGATCAGGGGTGGCCAACCCGCGGCTCGCGAGCCGCATGCAGCTCTTCGTCTTGTTTTATGCGGCTCTTACGTCGTTGTCGAAGTTTGGGGCCACTGTGTATATTTTGGTTAGTATGTGGCGATCTGGTACAAAAATCGTGAAATATAAAATAAAGCTTTACCAATTTTGCTTTTGAACAAACTTATTATCCGTATGGCCACAAATCATGCCTTTAAACTGAAACCTTATATGGCAATAATGGCTTAATTATGATGGCATATATTCGATTGTTGAACAATGACTGGTTGCTCATTGTTGCGTACAATGCGAATGAGACACAAAGCAACAGCAATATTTACAACAAATGTGTTCCAAAATAATAATGCTTCAATCAGTGTTGTTCGGGTTATGACGAACGTTATATTTTATGGGCAGTTTCTCTCTTGGGTTTGAATTGAGCGATTGTTGGTGGTGAATGCATTAGTGACGTCGCAATGAATTTAGTTTCGCCACTTGGCATTTTTGTAAAACTCGGCGCCTAAGTTTGGGGCGCATGCGCTTTAGATGAAAATACCGCAAAGTTTCTCAGCAGGGAAGATCTTTTGAGTAATTTTTTTTTAGCCTTTAAAATGGGAGAGAAATGTGGCTCTTTATGGAAATGCAGTAAAAAATGTGGCTCTTAGGCTTTGACCGGTTGGCCACCCCTGCTCTAGATCATATAAAGTTAGAAACACCATAGAATTATGTTCGAGAAAATTACACTGTTCTGGAATGTCTACCTATATGCCTTTAATTTACATCCTTTGTTTTACGAAAAGTCTACAATGCACTAATTATTTATTTTTAGACAAGCCCACAAAATTTCGAAACAAACTCATTGAATTCATGAAAACCGACATTTCTAAACATCAATTGTTAGGTAAGAGCTATTTTATGTTAACTACGTAGCAAGTAGGCTACGCAATATGCTTTAGGGTTTCGATTAAGGCACATTTAGATCATGGATGTTGGCATGGCAGGGTATACGCGAAATTCACAAGGTCACGAGTTTTTGTGGCGACACTATAAGTAGCAGCTTTGTTTACTTACCCATTCCGAAGGCTGGTAAAAAATGGATCGAAAAACGCAGTATAAGTAATTTATACCAGAAGTATGCAAAGGCCAAATATATGCTGAATTAACCTGATCGCATCAAGCCGCATCTTTGTCTAACCAATTCTGTTTAGAAGTCAGTTAAACACGCTTATATATATTTTGTCGGTTAAATACGGTAATATTTTGAAGCTTTCTAAAGGCGTTGTTATGCGTCACCGAAAAGGTTGTTGGTGGTGCTGTTCATTATCTGCTCGCAACTAAAATAAATTGGAGTGGCTCGCTAAATGAAAGTGGAAATAAATGGAGAACCCCTAAAAAACGATAATGTCTTTAGGTGGTTCACTGGTCGGCTTGGTGCGTGACATTATTATTTATGGCATGAAAGCGAATTTTGACACAATTAAAACTATTACAGTTTTATGTTTAGTTTGTTATGATTTTGTAGTACCAAAAACGCAACCTAAGCTATTGAAACGCAGCCTAAACTACCAATTAATTTTAGCCATAATGGCAAATTGAATATAAAAAAAAAACTATTGTCCGAATAACAGGTGTCGTTTTTGTTTAAATTTCGTGTTAGTTTAACTTGTAAAGCCTTTTGACCAGGTATTTGGGCACGTTTTAGGATAAGTTTTTGCATATTTTGTTAGATTTGCTGACTGACATCCAGGAATGCTCGGATGATGAAAAAGATTCCCTTGCGAAGTTTCTCCCATTAGATTTGGAATTTAGCGACACTCCTATCTCATCTAGTACAGCTCACGCCTTGGCTCAAATCCTTCCGAGGTTGTGTGGACCTGTTGAGAAGCTGGATCTTCGTAGATGCAACATGAACTTGGATTCATTGAAGATGATTTGTGAAGGAATTAGCAAACTTGAATACAAAGTTTGTCGCAAGCTTTAGGCTATATTTGTTCGTTTTAAAAAAAGTTATGTTATTTAAATTTTGTAGTTCTAGATTCTAGTTCTAACTTAGAAACTAGATCACAACGGTTTATGATCACAGTTTGTCAGTTTGATAGTTTTTAGACTACGGTTTGTTATTTTAATTTTTAACTGCAGATTGTAGCTTATCAGCATGCGACTCCGAATACATTTGCAACAACTAATCATGAAATTTCGCACAGATGATATGTCTTGATCTGGGTGGCAACTATTTCGGACATAAGGAAGTCAAAATTATTTCTGGTTGTTTAAACAAAGTTAGGGATTTGTGGCTGTTGGATTGTGGGATTTCTGCGACTGGTTTGGAAGTTTTGTGTGAAGCAATAAAGAAACTGGAAACGCCGGTAGGATATTTTACTAATATTACAAAACCTGAAAGTCATTTAAATAAAATACACAATAATGTCACTCATCACGTGACATCATGTCATTTACGATTTTTTACTTTAACACATTTGCAACAAAATCATGAAATCTTGCACAGATGGAAAATCTTGATCTGAGTTTAAACGAGTTCGGAGATGAGGGAGTCAAAATAATTTCTGGTTGTTTAAGCACAGTTGGGAAATTGTGGCTGAGGAGATGCGGGATTTCTGAAAATGGGAAACGGATTTTACAGAAAGAGTTGGAAAGACTCGGACTTCCCGTAAGTTCGTTTGTTCGATTTGAAGCTAAACTTTTAATACAGCGAGTCATCTGTTAAAAATAATAGTGACGTAAACAGTATTACGTCACTGCGTAGTCCTGATATTACTAAATTGAGTTTGTGGTGGTTTGACTTTGTAAGCAATGTTATGATAGATTTGAGCTAATATTTCCATTTAATGTTATAAAGGGTGATTTTATTGTATTTTTAGAATTCAACTATTGTTTTTTATTGATTTCAACGCGATCAAAAGAATTCCTGGGAATATAAATTTCAGCTTTAAACTTTTTCAACACGGTTTTTCTGCCTTTCTTGTTTTTTTTTTGCTGTTTACCGCGATGCTTGTGCTAATAAACAGAATTGGTAAAATAGTTTTGAATAATGTTTTAGACAAAAAGCTTTTAAATAAAATAAATACCCAGTCCAGTTCTTCCTGATTCGTATTATTTTTAACTACAGAAATGTAAATTTAGCGACTGTTCTACCATTCAACTTTTTTTAAAAAGGCAAAAGCTTTTGATAACAATTTTAAGTTAAAACGTTTAACATATACAGCCCATGTATGGTTACAACGGTCGTCTGCAGTTGCTAGTAATTAAGTTCATTATTACGATTCTTAACGCTTGCTGCATAGAGTCGACATGATCCACAGAATATATATTTAGTTCTTGTCTTTTATTCTGGTTACGCAACACACATCAAGCCTCATTTATCTGAGAATTCAACGATGGAAAAGCGATAAATCATCGATAAAACATTGGATTTTTAAACTAATACTCGTTTTTCTTGCAATCATTGCAAAACTGTAACTACTGTTTCGAAACTCCCAGTTTACGCAACAGCCTGGCTTATGATCAGGCTGTTTGAAGATAACAGGAAACCGGGAACATGTAAAAGTGTGGGGTCAACGATACTGGCTTTCCAATAGTTACTGAATCGTGAAAACACATGGAACAGTAAAGTTACACCACTCGAAACCATGTGTGCTTATAGCCAAACCGAGAGATTGTAATGCTTAACCAACGTGAGAGATTTCCAAGCGGCACTGGAGTCCGGTTCACTTTAGGTCAAGAAGGTAAAGTCAGGTCAAATGTTTAAAAATGCTTGTTTTTAACGTCATTTATGATTTTAAACCTTCACTTGACCCGAATAGCCCTAACCACCGGCATTTCTACAAGTCTGCAAAAAAAAGATAAAAAAAGATAAAAATTAAACGGGATTTGAACCCAAAAATTATGCGCATGGGGCATCGTTTTTTCCACTACACTACAGTCTACAACAACAGTTGCATTCTAGTTGCTTAAACAGCACTTATAAACTATCATAAACTATTTTTCATTTGACCTAAAGTGAACCGGACTCCAGTGCCGCTAGTTTTTGGTGTTAAAGTATCTACCCTTATTTTTTCCCTTTTAGTCATAAAAATCTTACTCACCAAAAAAGTTGCAAATTAACTTTCTTTTCATAATTTTTGTGTGGTCAGCCTGCCAAGTGTATTGCGAAAAAACGTTAGTTCTGGTTTGTTTATGCACAGTATGCTTAAAAAAGTTGGAGAACCACTGACCATAAGTGCTTACGAAAACAAACAAGCCAAAATCCGCTTTTCGGTAGGCGCTAGAAAAAATACGAGCTTTTAAGTATGCGTAAAAACGTCACAGTCCCCGCTTTTCAATTTTGTCGTGGTTTGAAAAAAGCATATCTCAGATTCCGTAAGAAACGACTTTAATTCTTTAGAAACAAAGTTTTCTGCTTAGAAAAGTTAATTTTATTACACTTTGGAGCAAATTATAGACTTGCAATATTTTTGTGTCTTTTAGAGTTCGACAATTAACAATCTAAGATACAGTTATTCTGAGTTTGGTAGTTTTCAGTCTGTCATAGATACTGCCTAATTCCTTTGAAATGAAAGTTTCTTGTCAAAAAAGTGAAATTCATAACACTTTCGAGCACAAATATAGACTTGCAATATTTTTGTGTTTTTTGAGAGTTCAGTTCGACACTATAATATAGCTTTACAGCGTTATTCTGAAATTGAAAGGTTACCCGTTTAACTAAAAATAGAAAGATCGAGAAACACAAATAAAAAGTGCAAAATGTTTCGATGATTTAAAATTTGCCATACCCACAGGAAATAGAAATGACCTTGCCATTAGTTTCATCAAATTAAATCATGTAAAAAATAAGAAAAAAATAGTTTTTCTAATAATATTTACCTATTGGATGCTGTATATTTGGTTCACTTAAATACCATGCCTAAGAAAAAGGAATCTCAAGAATCAAAAAAGGCCAGGAAAACCTCTGCAACATCAAAGGATACTAGCACAACTTCCCCAGGAGCAGGAGATATAGTTCCACCTCCCAACCCTTCCGCAACTCATCTTGTTGCTTCTAATCCTTTTGACGATCCCCCACAAAACTCAATGAAAATGGGCCCTGGATTTTTCCCCAATCAGCCCATGGTCCGACTCCAAGCCCCCGGCGGAGGAATGGGGTCCCCATACCCTGGATTTCCAGGACGGCCGGAACTTCATGGAATGCGATATCCTGGACCTGGTGGACCTGTTGGACCTGGCTGGAATGTACCAATGCACAGCAACAATGGAATGAGCACACACCCAGGTTACCATCATAATATGACACCAAATCCCAACATGCCAAACAATGGCTACATGAACAGGCCCCCTTATGGTCCAGGTATGCCCCCTTTTAGGGCTTCGCCAAGAATGCATATGAACAGTGTGCGGCCAGGGATGGGGCCATTGGGTTCACCTGGACCAGATAGTGTGATGATGGATAATCAAAGCATGGGAGCAGGTATGATGTCTGGTGGAAACCATGGACACATGCTTCAAAATACTGGGCAAATGAAAGCGCTGACCCGACCCCCTGCTCAGTTACCATCCCCAAGCACATCTGGACGTAAAACATCCACTAGCTCAAGCAAAACTGAAGGCAAATCACCCAAAAGCAGTGAGCCATCTAGTAAGTCGCGAAAAAAGTCTGAAAAGAAGCCGTCAGCCGAATCTAAGAAGGCAGAGGCTGAAAAGGCAGCTAGTCAAGAAAGCATGGATCATAATGTTGTTCCACATTCTATACCCCCTGTGCTTCCACAGAAATGTAAAAGTTGTTCCAATGACATCGCCTCAACTGATGATGTAATTCGTTGCCTGGCTAGCTGTCGACAGTGGTACCACCGCACTTGTGTAGGACTAACAGAAGCTGCCTATAGTCATCTTAAATCAGAAGAGCTTGCAATTTGGGCATGCGATGTTTGTTTACAAAACAAGGAAATTTTTTCAGTGCAACCAAGGCACCAGTTGTTTGATCATCTCACATCAGCAGCTTAACTGATTTCTCCTGGTTTTTAAAATCAATAATTGTACTTTACTGTTTTTTGTGTTGCCTCATGCACTTACACTTTTGGTCCAGGTTTTAAACATTTTTATTAGTGGTGCAGTTTTTTAACATCTGTTGACATTTGTTTTTTACACTGGAACTAGATTTTAACTCGTCTACTCTGGTGCTAACTTCAGACTTCTGCCTTTTGCTAATACAAATCACCAAACAGGCATCTACAGGTTGGGTTTATGTTCATGTAACTGATGGAGCTCAAAATACAAACGGTAGACTATTACAAACAGAAGTTTGGATTGCATGGAACTTTGAAAAACCAAGCTAATTCAAAGGGGGTAAAAAACCCTTCATCTGTTATCTAACACATTTCGCCCAGAATAGTCAGCGTGGAAAGCTAGTGTACATTTTTCAGACAGAACAAAATTTATTACAGTTTTGAGTGCTGTTTGTACAAATAGATTAGCCATGAATGCAAAACCCATAACCAAGTGTGTTGACAGCTGAGTGCAGCAAATCTATACAATTGGGCTGTTTCTTTCACATGTTTAGAGTACCGATTTACTGCAGTCTTTGCCTTTGAATTGATAAGTATTTTACTGACTTAACAGAGGGTGTCCTAAATGACTTTGCAAACACCAAACATTGAATGCATTTGAGAACATACATGGGCCACCATGAACATAATCAACATGTCAAAGCTGTGTATGGTGGGGGGAAGGAAAAAAGAGCAATTTGTAATAACTGTCAGTGACATGTTTGGGAGCAAGATCGAGTCCTAAAATGGGAAGAGAGCTAGGCCACACGGGACATTGGACCTTGAAAAAGCGAAGCAATACAAAACACGTGACAACACAGTCGTTTTACTACAAATAGCACATGCCAACAAGAGCTTTTTGTACAAAAAATAAATGAGGGCATCTTGTTGAAAAGACAGCCACATAAGCTTCGAGATTATTAAGGTACTAAACTGAATGGATGAAACAGTATAATACAAGGTACAGGTGGCACATAGCTGGGGCAAA
This sequence comes from Phallusia mammillata, assembly GCA_003260075.1. NCBI lineage: Eukaryota > Metazoa > Chordata > Ascidiacea > Phlebobranchia > Ascidiidae > Phallusia > Phallusia mammillata. The sequence goes on along the minus strand of QLIY01000031.1, from coordinate 346,807 downwards.
AGAAGGGAATAGACAAACAAACAGTTAACATTGACAGTTGAGTTTAGTTGCCCCAGTATGGTGCACTGCCAAATCCAGGCTTTGCAGTTGATTTTCCAATAGTGTTTGTATTCTGTGTACAAAAAAGGATTATTAATAGATACATGTTGTAATTCAATGATAGTCAAAACAGGCAAATGTTTAAAACTTAAATAACACAGAAAAGTATTTGATTCAATTGCTTTGTACACTGTAATTTTTCTGAGGAGTTTTTTGTCACAATGATGTTTTTTTAAAAACTTGTGAGCTTAAATGTAACTTCAAGTTTGTAGAGCTCTTCTGGCAAATGTATTTTTATTCCAACGTTTCGACATCCTATACAGGTCGTCTTCATCAGGGTAAATAACACTGAATGCAACTAGTACAGTGCACGATAAACAAATCGAAAAAAAAAGAATTAAACGCAAGCACGTCACAACGCAAAGAAAACACTATAACAAATGATTGGGCCTTGAATGTAACTTCTTACAAATTTAAAGATTTGAATCTGACACTGAAAAGGTGGGAAACAAAGACTCACGCTACATTATTACAAAAAGGTTTAGTTTTTTTACCTGCCCTCTTTGTGATCCAACACCATGCCCTACATCGCCGTGTTGCTGCTGCACATGAAGATGAATCTGAGAGTTTGGGTGAGTTGGTAACATTGTCATAAATGGAGACTGGGTGTACGGACTCATTCCGGGCCCCGCAGCCCCACCACCGGCCCCAGCATTGTTAGCGGCTGCCATGGCAGCAGTTAGTGTCTGTGAAAGTAAGAAAGGTTTTAGAAACAGTTGTAAGCTTTTTCTTCAGCATTTGTATAAATTGATGTTTTTGTGACAAAGAACAAATGGGTTGGGTTTTGTTACAAATAAAGTAAACATTCGATTCATAACAGTGTCAAAGATGTGTATGATGTGTGAATAACACATGTGATTCAGCAACAACATAAAAAAATAAACATCATTGAAAAAGTATGAAGTCATTACATAATAAGTAAGTTGCAGACAGTGCACACTGTTTTGACACCACTTTTGTTTCCAAGCAGTTGCTTGGCTATTGTGGGGCCAGTTTTACTGTGGTTTATGACCAGCTGTGTAAAATTTCAATTTGAAAAGGTAAGGCTTTTAAGCCTATTGCTCCTGAAAAAGTGGCTATGCTAGCGAATGTCTAGTCACTAGCTGTGATTCTAGGCCACTTTGCACTGTCTGTAGCTTACTTAAAATCGCATTGTTTGAAATTATCCGCAACCATTCAGAAACAATTATTTTCATGAAAAAAAAACTGTGCATTGTGATTCAAGGAAAAAATGAGGTAAAACAAATTAATCATGAAACTGCAATCGATTCGGTGCAAAGGAAAAGCAGTTCGATTTAGTGTTAAATAACCTGGAGATTGAAGGCGGGTGGAGGTGTGTTGGTATGGTGGTGAAATGCCGCTTGTTGCTTTTCGTAAGCCGACTACAAGAACAAGTGAACATTTACAGCTACAAGGAAGCTGCGTAGTCAACTTGAAAAGCACAGGACATGCCTTTTATCACGAACGCTGACTTAATTTTATTTGATATTTGCTTTAATATGCATGCAAGGGTTGGTTTATAGTCAAAACAGCATTTCTGCTTTAAAACACAAGGCTTCGGCGACATTATTTAAGGGTAAGCACATTGTGACATTACAGCTGCAGCGTTTTTTTTTTAAATGCAAAGGACTAGAGTTATTTTTAGCTTACCACGTGATTCTTGTTGTACCCTTGCCCTTGTAAGTCATGAAGACTACTGGCTGTCGAAGCATTGATTGAGGCTAAAACATAGAAACATGCTGAAACAACTGAAATAAGGGGGAAATAAAGAAAAAAAATACAGGTGTTATTTTATTCGGCCGATATCTGTTTACGCATACAGCCTGGGACAGATTTGCTGACCTTTAAAGCTAGAAGGGCTAATTATTTGGGAAAAAATTAGTGCTGTTGGAGTCAAAATGGTATCCTTAAAAACTAATTTTGAAATCTCCAGTTAAGGTTCAACAAAATTTGTTGTAAGCTGTATTCTGTGTAAGAAGCTGTATAAATGTCTTTTAAAAGTTACAGGCTGGTGATTGCTAGACTTTAAGAAGTTATCATCACTGGTAAAACCATCATTATTTTAAATATTTATTCTCAACAAAATTCTGCCAAACGGAATGAAGTGCAGAAGGGAAAATAAAATTAAACTTAACAAACAAGAATAACAATCTACCTTAAACTATTTTAGTTTCATTTCCTAAACAACCCCTTACAATTATTGATCTTTCAGCAGATTTTTATGGTAAAATGGCATTTCATGAAATACCAATTTGGAATAAAGTTCCTGTCTGCAAATATTTTTATCTGTGATACAACTAAACTGCTAATACCATAGTGATAATTGTATAGGGTTTCAATATAACAGTACCTGTAGAATAAGCATTTCCAAAACCTGTGCCATGTTGCTGAAACGCTGTCGTCACGTTTACATTGTGCTTTCCACTCTGTGGTACCTAAACCAACAGAAATGTTTTCCTAAATTCTATTCTAAAACGCATACTTTTATAATCCAAAAGCCGCAAAATATTTAAAAAAAGATAGTGAGAAAAAAGGCTTACCGCTGTAGCTGCTGCTGCAGCAAACATAGGTGGATACTGAAAGGCGTTGTAATAAACATTTGCATAACCAGGATATGCAGCTGGGGCCGTCGGTAGATTTACGAAAGGTTGAGCTTGGTGAGTTCCTGTCTGCGATGCTGGGTAGAAAATATTAACTTGAGTTTACAGCATAAAAAGTTGTACAGTAAAATCTGGTTAGTAGCATAATCCGTTTAACTGCAACATTAAGTCCAAACTGTTAAGAAAATTTATAAATATATATATTCCATATAGTTGCATAAATAAGATCGGCAAATTTCTTACATAAGCAAGTAACCTGATTTATCTGTAAAAGGGTTTAAATGCCAACAGCTATTAGTTGCATATAAAAAAACTTTATACTGTGATCCACAAGAGAGAGAAAAAGTGAGAAATATCAAGATCTGATAAACCATTCACTTCTTTTCCGATTGGTCACTAAACAAGTTTGTTGAAAAAAGTTTCACGCAAATGTTTGTCATTCAAACAGGTTTGAAAATTTTTTAATATCCAGTTATGGTAACAACAAAAACATACACATCACTATTGACAGGCCTTATAAAAACCAATGATGTTTAAAGTAAGTTATCAAGTGTATGATTTGCATAAGTTCATCAGAAGACTGTATTCGCATCACGGTAATTCAGGAGAGCGAAAGTCTACATTGTCTCATCACTTGAACTAAGCAAAGCATTTCTGCACTTTTGGGCCTATTTGGGCAAAAATTTTCTGTTTGTGGTGCTCTCACACAGGGTTGCCATATTGGCTTTTTTGACGCCAGATTCTTCGAAACTGGCTTTTTTTATTACTGTTTGGCTTACAAAATTTTGTTTGGCTTTTTTGGCTTACAAAATTTTGTTTGGCTTTTTTTTTGGCTGGGGAATATCAGACTATTATTGAAGAGCAGTACCGAAAATTGCCCTTTATTGATTGGAAAGAACAAAAACAATTTAAAGAAAATGGGATACCCCAAGACACAGAGCAGTTTTGAAAGGGAGTAATGCAGCATCCTCAATTTAAAGAACTTCTGCATTTGCTCTTACTTGCCTTATAACACCTATAAGCAATGCCGTAGTGGAGAGGGTGTTCTCTCTATTAACTTGCATAAAAACTAAAGCAAGAAATAGACTTCAGCTGTCTCTATTGGAAGCAACAATTAGAATTAGAGCAGAACTCTTGACTTCTAATAAGTGCTGTAAGGAATTTGTTCCTTCAACCAAAATGTTGAGTAGATTCAAAGCTGACATTTTATATTCTAAGAAATTCTCTACTGAGTCTGTCAACAATGAAGAGGACAACCTTTTTGAAGAAGAAATTTTTATGTAATTTATGTGTAACTTGTGATTAAATTGTAATTTTGTGGTTAGTAAAATTATTTGGCTTTTTTTGGCTTTTATTTTTTCTCATCTTGGCTTTATTTGATCACTGGGATCTGGCAACCCTGCTCTCACACGTGACATACCTTTTAATTGTGCACCATGTTGACCTGCTACTTGCTGGGCCAGACCTGAACCGACTGACCCTCCAATCATACCAATTACCGATGTTGGGCTTGATTGCTCCCTGTGTCCAAATTTGCTGCAAAAATATTCAGATTTTTCTTCTCTTCTAACTTTTTCATGGATGATGGTTTTAAGGGGTTGGTCTTAATAAATTATGAGCAAAATAAACTAATGTTTGATCATCATGTATGTCTCTACAACAGCTTTTTTTACATTAGATTGGGAAAGAGTTTATGGTTTACCCTGGGTCAGTTATTATGTAATAATATGGTAACAAAAATTACATGGCTTGTCGGAACATAAATTTGAATTAAAATTTTATACAGAAATGATACTGATCACCATCTTTTGGAGATTGCAAAAATACTCCCAGGCATTCAACTGTTATTCAATATAATATAGTTTTTTAATAAAATTAAAATAAGATCGTGATAACATGGGCTTTACGAGTCTGATCAGGTTGAAAGTATTCATAGATCTTGATTAAATATTGTTGTCAGAAATGTTGCATTTACGAAAGACACCCGTTTAAAAGCATGTGCTACAACAGAGGTTTAAAACATAAGTGGAAAACCGGTGACCGAATGGCAAGTTCCTAAACCCTGAAAAGTACACCCCTGAAATTACTAATTAATATATTCGATGCATCTAGTTGTATTTGACCCTTAACAAGATAACAAAATCATCACAGCCTTAGCAGTGAAAAACTGTCATGCAGCTATTTTGGTTCATTCTAGACAAGTATGTTTAGTTGAAGAGACTGTATGTATAACAAATATGTAGTCACACACCCTTGGTTAACGTTGCTGGCCGTCGTTTCTCTATTTACTGTTGTTGGGTTTGCAGTCTGATTGTTTGAAGTGTGAAAAGATGAGACGTCATAATAGTTGGGCTGAACAGAAAAGTTATTTTTCATTAATTCATGACCCATTAACTTTGTTAATAAAAGCCTTTTAATTTAATTACTTGTTTAAAATTTAGGCAACAATTTAATGTCACCAAGTAACGTACCATTGGATTTACGACTCTTGAAGGCACTGCCATCAACGGGTCAGTGTAACCAGCATACAAGGCAGCTTCCGGCTAAAAAACAAACTTTATTATAAAACAGACAAACAAACTTTTTTTAGGATGCAATTACAGCATGCAATTACAAAAAAACACATTTCTAAAAAAAACAAGGGTAATTTCTGGCATATTTGTTTCTCATAAACACATTGCGAATGAACAAAACTCACTGCATAAGCTGTCATTAATCCTGCACCCATAGGGATTCCATATTGATTTGGCAGCAACGGTGGGACCCCTAGTGGTAGGTTTGGAGGACCAGTTTTGGTTGAAGGCGTGCTTAGCGATGTTGATGACTTTGGAGTGCCTAAAAATGTATAATTGGTTTAAACAAACACAGTAGGTTCACAGATGATATGAAGTGGACATTTGTATTCAGCCACAAGGCCACCCATACCATAGCAACTTAATATTTGTCAGTATACTGTTGCTAGCTAACATTAAAATGCAATCAAGATTTTCTTGCAATTGTGTTTTGATGCCGATGTTTTGACATTATTTTAAAGTCACCTTTATCAGGGTTTTTGGGTAGAATTCTAACACTAACTAGAAGAGTGGCTTTCTGATATACCTCCATTTTACATATTCTATACGATATTTACCAATTAACTATACACATCATTTGATCTACACATATGATTGTTTTTGTAAACAAAAACTGATGGGTCCCCACACGCGCGTTTGTGCGGATTTCCAGGAAACAAATGTTGCGGTGATTTTTACATTCTTAAGGACAAATTTTTAGAAAGCATTAACCCAACAATAAAAAAAAATTGTTCGTATTCTTTTTGCACTATTATTGTCATGTAATTACAAAATTAAAAAAACGTAACAAAGACTTAAATCTAATCTCTTGCTTTGACCCAGATATAGTCCTCCACGGTCGGGTTTTGAACACAATTTTTTTAGAAAGCTGTAACAGTTGTGTTACAGACACTTTAAATTAAAAAGCAATTTGCTACAAGTGTATACATAACAAATTGTTTTTCATTTAACTTTGTTTCGCAAAACGAGTACCATTGACCAGTAGTAACCTCTCAGGGTGCACACGCCAAACGACTGTTTGACCTTTTGACACCGTTTTCAATAGCACGCCGTCATTCGTGTTCAACAATACTGTTAAGCCTAATTTATACATGCCTTGAGTATTGACTCCTTAATTGATTGTCAAAAAAACGCTACGTTATGAAGAAAGTTCTGAGCTGTGTTTGTAATACCGACTAGTTGACCTTAAGTAACCCGTGATCATGCGGCAGCCAACCTGACAACGAGCATTTAAAAAAACATTTATTTGGCAAAACTCAAGTTAATTTTTTCCTCTTACCTTTTATTAACAAAGTTTTTCTTGACATATACAAAACCGAAGCACGGTTATTAGGTTTAAATCACGTCATAGGTGTAAACCCTTCGCCAAAACTGAAAATGTGAGTGACCACTTAATAAAACGACATAGCATTGCTGTGCAAAACAGCTGATTTCTAATCACTGAAACGACGTCTCGTAAAACGTCTGTCCGACGTCAAGCTGAGCCCTCCCACTATCGTAAACCCGTGAGTTACTCTCTTGGTACTTCTGCCTACAGTGTCTTTCTTGACCAAAACGTGGGAACAAATCTGCGTTAGAAAGAAAAAAAGAAAAAAAAAATATAGACAAAAACAATATGTGTCCCCTTCAGGGAAGGGGACCCATAATAATCATTATCTATTAGGTATAGTCATATTTATCCCTTGCGGATTTCAATGGTAAACATCAAAAAAATTTCTGCCAAGTTTCTTGAACACTGTCATTTAGGCAAGTAACAAAATTTTACTAACACAGACGTGCATTGCAACATTTAAAACATCATTTATTTCTTATTTGTCATGAAAAGTAATCACTAAAAAAGCAACATAAATTTCCTTTGACAACTTTTGTGTTGTCTGCCTGCAAAACGCACCCTAAAAAAACTAGTTTGTTAATGTACCGCTGAAAAGTTTGAGAACCACCGCCTTAATGTGCAAATTTATGCATGAAACCACTTCAGTAAAACTATTACCTGCCACTGATGATAGAGCCGCATTACCGAGTGCCGACCCAATCATGGTTGAAACAGTGGTGCTGGAACTTTGTTGGTGATTGTGATGTAATGACGACGGGAGGCCAGAAGGGTAAAGGTCGCTTGTGGGAAGGTGTTTTCCCGGTGATGTTACCGTGGGGATCGCTGATGCCTGAGAAGCCTGTGGTGATGCGCTGTGAAGGAATGAAACAAATTAAGGATGATAGAGGTTTGTCTTAGTATAAATTTTTGTATGCACTCCTTTAGGGATGGACCAAAACGAAAAACGAGCATCTCATGTTATAGCTGGGTGCTTGGCTATTTGCATGGTCCCATATCTCATCGGCAACATATTAATCTGTACAGGCCCAAGAAGTACGCATTTTAAAAAGTTCAGTTTCGGAAAAAATCGAAACAGACAGCAAAACAGCATATATGAGCTATTGCTGGCAGGCATTATATCAAGTTTACAGAGCTCTTCTGGCAAACGTAATTTTGTTCGGACCTTTCGGCGACCTGGCAAAGCAGCATATTAGGCTTAAACGTTTTGGCCGACCGAAACTTAAGTGCATCAATAATTCACATAGAGACACATCAATCTACACACTTATATATTATGAAGCTACTTTTACCTGTAAGGCAAATGCATTCCCATTGAACCATAAGCACCAGTTCCACCAAGGGTTGGGGCATTGGTTGTTGTGGCACCAGGAATATTGAGAGGGGCAGTGGGTGAAGTCTCAGATGGACCACTCGTATGTGATGTTATGTGTGTCTGGCCAAGACCGCTTGCAAGGGACGAAATCGCAGTTGATGCAACGCCAGACTGTAAAGCAATTATTTTTGTTGATTTGATTTTTGATACACCACGGAAGAAAATCAGTAACAAAATCATATAAAGTGCACAAACAAAGACTGGAAAACGATAGGTCTCAAGCAAACAGGGCTAACCAATCTTTAACACTCATAATGCAAAGACAATGATTGACATAAACAGCTTTTACCATTATCTTATTTGAAGGACGTTAACTGACTGTGCAATAAACTATAAAACACAGATGCTTCCATTCCTTACTAATTGCAAAATGTTGTTTGCATTTTCATTTGTTATGCAGCACATAATGGGTTGATGCCATTAATAGGTATAAGTGTGTAAAAAGGTAGCAAGTTGTCCTTAGTGCAGGGACTTACAGGTAAATCATCTTTGGATGGGGTTACAGACATATGTGGCATCGGTGAACCTTGTAAACTTCCTTGTAAACTCGTTGAAGGAACAGGAGACCTCATGCTCCGGCCTGGCGGTAAAAAAGTGATTTAACGACTGTTCAACGATAGACATAAAGAATAGATAGACCGATCTTTGGCATATTACCGATTACAGGTATCAGCTTTTGTGTTATCGGACGACCGATTAACGGCATGAAATTTTGCTTGATGCAACTGTGTCTCGCCTTAAGCATTTCCTGGTTACTAATCAGTATAAAGATAAATCAATGTTTAAAGCTTTGATACTCTAAAATGGCTTTTATTAGTTCCATTTTGACACGTTTATGTTTTGTTTATACATATAGCAAACATAACTTTTAAGCTACATTATTTTGTTGCTTTGTCATACAAATCATCTAACGTTCACATTTTTTCATAACATTGAAGTTTTTTGCCGTTGAAAAGGTTTAAATTTAGGCCTTTTTACTGCAAACAAAATATCGTTTACTGGCCTACTTAACTACTGATAATTAATTTGTATCGGTAATGTCGTACAAAAAAAATATGGGTCTATATGTAAAATAAAGTTTGTACAATGTGTGGTAACAAACTACAGGTAAAGCTTACTCATGCATTACCTGCCCTGAAACACCACAATGCCACCTAGCGGTGGGCATTACGTTAATGTCGCACTTTACACATCCGCCACGCTGTATATAGCAGTCAGCAGCAGAATTTGTGACAGTGCATAAACAAAAGTACACTTATCTTAAAAAGCTATAATTTAACAAAAGCCAAACATGTAAATTGCAGTATCAAACAGTTTTATGCAATAAACAGGATTATGCGATAACCAGATGCAATTCTTAACAAATGACTATGGTCTGAATTTAGAGGCACAATGCTATTAAACGGACAGTTGTTTAAATGGTATATGTTTCAGTGAAGTGATTGTCAGTTTTTGCGTTACCTGCAGAGCTTGAATGGTCGGAACCAAGTTGTTGTTGCGATTGACCCAGCGATGTGGAGGTATAGTACGAATGTGCCGAGTTTGTAATACTGAAAAATCAACATTGCCAAATTAAGTTTACTAGAGTACAATGCTAAGAATGTATGTGTGTGAAACTGTGAAATATAAGACTGGAATATGCCCTCGTCATTTAGATGCTGTTCCAACATGGTAACAATGAAGAGCCATAGATACCTACAGTAAACGGTGGTTAATCCAGGCCTGTTTGGACAATAATATATGTCTCGATTAGGCAAAGATCACGATTAACTGATGTCGGTTAGTTCAAGCCTTACAACGCTACAAATCATTTGTACATAGAGCTTGGATTAACCAAATGAGGGGAAGATATGAATTAACCGAATCAGGTTTAACAGAGGTTTTTGGTACTTCTAAGTATTAGCCAGGAAAAATGACTTCGGAACATACAACCCAACTTTACAACACCACAGACTACTGTTGCTTTGTCACTCCAGAAAAAATATATCAATGGGCACAGGACCACTAAATGACATAAAAAATTTCACTTACCCAGTTGGGTCGTGTGTTGACTCTGAAGACATAGCATTAAGTTGCCCTGGAACCATCCTCGAAGACCCATAAGAGGCCGAAAGGTCGCCACCTTGCTGATTTGACCCTGTTATGGAACCATGGGAATTACCAATTGAGTTGCTTGATGACGAGAGGGAGCTTGGATGCGTTAGACCAGGCGGGCCACGAAGAGGCTCATTTTGCTTTGGGCCAGCTGTAAAAAATAAGGCAATTTTACTATTTTGCACACTACAACTCTAGAGCAGTGCTTTTCAACCGGGTGTATTGTACACCCCAGGGTGTACCATAATTTTTAAAGGGTGTACAACATTGATGGGGTGTACTGGGGTGTACCAGGTTCAAATGTACAATACACCGATGACCAGGTATCACAATAGACAGGTTGACGTTTTGAACCAGGCTTACTGGAGTGTACACTACATGGTACAACACGTACCTCAATTATAAGTTACTATGTTCTATCTGTGACATCATAATTCAATGTTTCTCTTGAGAATGGAAATGGTCTTTTTGCAGTATAAAGTGAATTACAACCTACAGTTTTCTCTGAGTTATTTGCTACAAAAAATGTTTGCATTGTACTCATTCATTTACTTGTTGGGACAACAAACTCAGTGTATTACAAGGGTAAATACATTTTTGACCGGGGTGTACTAAGTTTTGAGTAAACGTGAAATAGGTGTACCATTTCAAAAAAGGTTGACAGGCACTGCTCTAGAGTATATTTTGGTGGTTTTCTGTTGAATGGCTACACATAGAAGAATTTCAGTTTTTGGCAAACACAAAAGCAAATGAATATATTCTTTAAAACTAAAAGTTAGAACAATATATATGGATCTGTTTATAAGTTTAATGATGAAAATACTGGTCCAAATAGATGTAAAAAAAAGACACGCTTTATTGTTTAAACAGTTCGACAAATGCTTGTGACATCATCCTCGATATGAAGGGCCTCATCAGTTATACCCGTTTATTACCACTTGAGTCATGGAAAATATTGATAAAAAGGTGCAAAACAAGCGTCCCATAAAAACGATCGATAAAAAAGGTGCGCAAATTTTTTACATCTATTTGGGTCATTATTTATATCATTAAAAGTTGGAAATTACACAAAAAAAAACAGAAGTACCTTCCGAGAAACGCTGGGAACCATGTAATGAGGTAGGATCGGTCGCCTGCTGTGAAGAAAGCGACAGACTGTCTCCCGTTGCACCGAGCTGTGATTATAAAAAATGAAACGTTATTATTCTACACAAGCATTCAGTAGTCACTGATTTGTATTTTTCCTTCAATCAAGATTTTTTTTTAGGTTTTTTTTTGTAACTTTTTTCACTTTATGTAGTAAATTATAAAGATGGTCCAAGCTGAGCACTGAGCATTAACAAGAGATGCTTGGTGTTTGACTAAACAGAACATTTACGGTTATTGTTTAATTTACCTGTTTTCCAGTTTGAGAGAAATCATTTTGCAAACTTTGGTAACTGGAACGTTGGATAGGCCGTGACTCCGTCTGTAAATTGAACAATAGCTCAGTAACAAATTCAAAACTACAAGCAATAATGTATAGCAGGGGTCTTAAACTCCAACAGGTCAAAGAAAAAAGCGCCATCAAAGGACCAAAGACTTTAGTTTGAAAAGAGCTGACCTAGAGTGGTGTGGCATGCAGTATTAAGGTCTTCAAAAGCATTTTGACACCTAAGAACACATGTGGCCTGCGTATGAAAATTGGCACGGGACAAATTTTGAGTTGGAGACCCCTGATGTATAGTGTAGAAACACACCTGTTGGGAAGATAGCTGGTTGGGAAACATTGAGTTGTCGGTAATTGAACCAGATGGAATGTGGTTTCTTATCGAACCTTGAGATGTGACAGCGCTACAACAAAAATAACATATTGAAAATAATGTTTATTTACTGCATTATAAAGAGACTATTAGAGTTATAATAGGAAAATAACATTGGGGTTTGACTAAGACCCTAAAATACTAAAAGAGAATTTACCAAAAAATGTTTGCCCTATCATTTACAAAGACACTCATGTTTGCTATTGTAAGGTTATGTCATATTCAATACCTAAATTAAAAAACTGTTGTAAACTGATAACAAAAAAAGTTTTATACTTATCAACAAAAAAGTCAAAAAGTTTTATACTTATCAACTATTTACCCTTTAGAAAACAAGCTGTTCTGTGTAACAGGCTTTCCTGGAACTGTATTAACGCTGCCAAATTCGTTTGTAGCAGTAGGCACACAGTTGTCATCAATGCCAAACTGAAGGTCAAAAGTTGAAAGGTCATGATAACCTCCACCACCAACACCAGGCATCTCAACTGCTGCAGCAGGGATCTTGGCAAAAAAACAACAGTTCAATAAAACATACACATCGAGTAAACCGTGGTTAAAACGGTTAAGGTTAATCCAAATCTTCGCCTATTTTAGACAAAACTTGAAGTACAAATGATTTTAAACCTTGGTATTGACTGGAGGTTGTTTTCTTCGCGGCTCCTTGGACTGTCTCATGGGCAGAGGTGCACCAAACGAGAGAGTGTTTTGACTCATAGACGTCGTGTGACTAAGACCAGGCAGTCCAGAATGCATGTTGTCTGTGTCCAGTTGGTCATTGTTGACTGGTGATAGTCCAAGCTGGTAAAATTTAAGACCAAGTTAAAATAGTTGTACCACTAAAATAGCAAGTTCACATTATAGTTTGTCCAACATTACGTCTTCATTACACTGTAAGACAATTGTTACACAATTATTGGTGGGTGGTATGCATATTTAGGTACACAGTTTACAGGCAATCACTTACCGAAGCTTTTACAGCCTCTGTGGCCTCTCGTTGCTGCTGGGTTTGTGTAAAACTCGAGTACTCGGAACCAACAACTGCTGAAGTTACACCTTGTGAAGGATTCTAATGAAAATATATTGAACTTAGTTTGTTGAAGTTGATAGGTCAAAGCAAAATAATGTGATGAGTAAAAAGAACTGTTTCATGTAATCAAATAAAAGTGCTCAAATTTGACAAAAATAGTAACAAAGACTTTACTCTATTTGAATGAGGAAAAAATGCCATTTAGGTGAATTAGATATAATCAGTGTATATTTATTTACGATTCTGTTACTTGGAAATGATTTTCCAATTTCTCAGTTATTTTATTCACAAAAACATTGGTTGGATTATATCAATGACCATGCTATGTGATGGAAAGTACGATCAGTTTAGACACTTGCATTTCACAAGTTGGCATAATTTGCTAGCATTTAAAGTAGGCTGAAAAATAATTTTGAAACAACATTTCTGGTTACTCTAGCCTAGTTAATTAAAATTTCTCAACAGGACAATAACTGTGACAGGTGCATGGTAAAAGGAACGACTTGCAGTGGCTGCGTGCTACGACACAAACAAACACATTTCAATTCCAAAGTTTTGACAGGAATTACATCAACATGTACATTCTGCAATGTCCAATATGCCTGTCTTACTTAATAGTTAAATCTCATGCAGATTGAAGTGTTTACTTTTTTACAGTAGTAATTACGGTCAGGGCTGTGTCCAGTCTTGGATGTATTAATAACCAGCTTTATGCCTTTAATCAGCGGACATAATAACACCACTGGACCATAATTATGATTCTCAGTTTCAACTATTGTTTTTGAAAAGTTTTCATATGTGGACAGCTTCAAATTTTTTTATATGTTTTAAGTCAAACTTAAAACAAAACTTTTTCCTAACAATAAAAAACAGTATATATTATATCTCAGTTAATAATATTTGGATTTAGCACAAATCCCTTGTTTCTTAGACTTATATTTGGTGCCATTAAAAAAGACACGAAAAATGAGTAATACGCTGCATACCGGTTTAAGCGGGGTGAACGCTGACTTGGATAAATCTGAAATTTGTCCTAACATTCCTGATTGCACAGTCTTTTCCTGTGACTTAAACTGTTCACCAAATGAACCAAGTAAAGATGAACTGTTGCGATCGCTGCTGTCCACGCCGAGCTTCCCATTAAATTGGGAATAGGATCTGTGAAAAAAATTATTTGTTGAACAGTTTATGTTACAAATGACACTTTATAATTCAGACAGAAGTTATGCTATTTTTTGCCAAAAAGCTTGCAAATGCTGCATTCTATCAGCTTTGAATTTTGTCGCCTAAAAAAGCATAAATACTACAATAAAAGGTATAATTGATATATTTAGTAGGGATGGACCGAGCCGAGGCCAAAACCCGAGTACTTGGCACCGAGCATCGCTGTTTTAGATGCTCGGTGCTCGGCCGAGCAGTTGCACAAACTGACCCGAGCGTTAAATTTGCATATTCACGTCCTGCTATAATATGTAACGTTGTTCTAAATGAGTGTTATGAACAAAAACGAATGATTTTTCAAATGCACTAGATGGTGGAAAAATGCGAATTTTATTGGCATGTACAGCTTAATAAAACACCGCTGGTGATGTAAGTGGTCTTGTAGAGCTAAATGTAGAAAGGGGATTTTTTGTGACGTCATAATGCACGTGCTCGGTGCTCGACCAAACAGCACATTTGCAGTTTTGGCACATCCCTAATATTTAGTATGAATAGAGCCAGAACCTGAGTACTTGTTACCTAGCATTTCTGTATTTGATGCTAGGTGCTCAGCTGAACAATTGCAAACCTAAAGAACCCATGAATTTTCAACCTAAAGAACCCATGAATGGCTTAACAGGTCTTTAAAAAAATCACAGCATGTTTTTTCTGAAGCAAAAACAGTCTAGATACTAAAAACTGTTCAGAAACAAAAATTACATCACACTTACGTATCTGAACTTCTTGTAGATGTGTAGGGACCAATGGAGCCTGCACCCACTGACGAGTTCTGTGTTTGATTTTCATAGGATGTGAAAAGGCGAGAAGAGGCTTCCAAATCATTGACAGGTTTATTGTCACTGAACAATGAGCTAGACTGAAAACAAAACAAGTCTTGGTTCAAATTTTGGATTGACAAAGGAAAATTAAAGTTCAAAAGAACAGTGCTGATTTCTACTTTGCTACAGAAGAATCTGTTTTTTTATTTTTAAACCAACACAGAAATAATTTTAAACAGTAGTTCAAAATCAACAATTGGTGCTGTTCCAGCAGGCTTGACAAACATCATTTCGGAAATCCATTGAAGACACCTTTATTAGGTTATTTTTTGGGGGGATTCAACTTTGGTTCAAAAACTAACATGTGCGAAAAATCTAATCAAGTTTGAAGCACTCATTCTTGGCCAAACGCTTGGAACAAACCAGCATTAGGCAAAAAATGGGTAAAACCAACATGTTTAGGAAAATGGAACCATTAACAAGCTTATACAGTTAAAAATGGCACCAACAGAACAATAAAACTTTAGCTCAAAATGTGATTTTTTTTCACTTTGCACCTACATTAAAAAACAACAGTGTCATTGTTTTTTTGCCTTTCAACACCTAGAAACTGTTTTTGGTAACTGGAAAGGTTTCTAACAGAGACATATATATACCTGGCCTTGCAGTTGGTGAATAACTGAAGGTGTTGAATTTGCCTCATTTGAACTGTAATTCAAACCCGATTGACCTGGAAGTCCATTGCTGCCTAATGACTGACCATAGCCAGGTGTGGAATCATTAGTTGGACCTATAAAACATATTAGGGTGATTAAAATGTTCCTGTATAAAAGGACTACATGCCACAAAAGTTTTAAACATCAGGGCCAAAGATTACCAAAGAAATCATTACCTGCCACATAAAAACTTTTTTTCTACACATTTTCAAGTTTTTGGAGTATATTACTAAAAAATTGAATATTACAAAAATACCTGAATTTTTCTTGAACAAGGCACCAATATCGATTCTTTCGCCCATTTGTGGAGGAGCAGTGCCTTGCGCGGGGTTGTGATTCTGCACAGCGATGTGAGCAGAGTGCAGGGCCCCAGCAATACTGGTTGGCGGCGCAATCTGAGCATTTTGAGACTGAAATACTTTCGTTTCAGTGAGCTAAACAAAAAGCATGCATAGCGTTCAACTTCATGCATTTACACAATACAGCAAATAAAACAAAATGAAAGCATTTTGAGGAAAATACATAAAACTGTGAACCTATATTTTCCAGCGATAGACTAGTATGTTTTTTTAAGGCAGACACTGATTATTATTGATAGAAAAGGTGGCTGAAAAATTTGCACCTTTTTAATTTTTTAATTGTTTAAACTGTAAATGTTTGGTGATTGTACTACAACAGTGGTTCTCAACCAGTGGGCCATGGCCCACTGGTGGGNTCTCAACCAGTGGGCCATGGCCCACTGGTGGGCCATGGAAGCATTTTGATTGGGCCACAGACCAACCAAATATAAAGTTTTTTTTAAGAATTTACTTTCATTTGTGTCACTACACTCAATTTTACAAGAATAATGGCTTGGGGAGGAATTGAGAAGGAATGTTTTTGTTTTGTTTTTTGTTCTGAACCTATTTTATAGTTGATTTCTTTCTATCTCAAAAATTTACTGGGCCACAGAATTTTTTTGCAATCAAAGTGGGCCACGAAAGAAAAAAGGTTGAGAACCACTGTACCACAAAGTAACGAAAATTACAGTTTAAAGGTTGTGCTTCGCTATACAGATGTACAAATATAACCATGGAAATGGAACTGATGAAAGCCATGTCAGAACATCAAAGCTAACTTTACCAGCCCAATATTACCAACCCCATTGTCTGCTTATACCTAGTTCAGACACAGATTTACTTGTTTCTTTAATTGGTGATAAAAATACACATGTTTGCAAAACTTAAAAACAGAGATTAAGAACTTACATCATCGGCCCAGCTATCTGTGCCCCAAGGTTCTGAATATGAATCACTTTTCTTTTCTGTCTGTTTTTTTGAGTCGTCATTTGACCAGGTTCCAACCTGAAACAATGAAAGCAAATTACTTGGAATGCAACAGTATGTGCAGTATATATGCGCAACACTATCTATATGTATATATATATATGTATGTACAGTTTGTTGTCACATTATTCCTACTCAGAATATTTATTTATTTTTTACTTATGACATAACTACAAATATATTGGTATGGGTTTTCCATGTGGCCGATGTCACATCAGTGGATAAGTACGCCAATAACCGATATTTTATTTCCAGTTTTATACAGGCCTAAATTTACATTTTTTCGATGGTAAAAGATAAGATCTTAGAAGCTTTTGACATTGATTTGCCTTGATACCGGTTAGTGACTGGGTGCTTTTCAAGCAAACACCACTGTGTCAAGCAAAAATAACATAGTTACAATGTGACATTTATTTATTAACATCAATATGTAGTAAAATTTGGAATATCGGCGCCGATAATCAGTCTATCCCTTGTATATACATGTAAAGTCTTTACCAACCTTTAGGTCCCATTCTTCATTGTCTGCACCCCATGCTTCATTTGTAGCTGCAGCATTTTCAGCACTTTTATTGGTGAATGTTCCAAATTCTTCATCAAAGTTATTCAATGCCCCTTCACCAGCTCCTGATTCTGCGTTCTCTGACCTTTCTCTGTTATAGCGTCTGCCAAATGTAAGAACTGTTGTAAAAAAATGAAAATGCTATACATGTCATGTTTTGAATGCCTGTTGTAACCCAACGGAGCACTTCAAAACTTTAAACTCTAACAAAAAGTTACACTTTGAAACTTTACCCACATA
The DNA here is from genome assembly GCA_003260075.1 of Phallusia mammillata. Taxonomy (NCBI): domain Eukaryota; kingdom Metazoa; phylum Chordata; class Ascidiacea; order Phlebobranchia; family Ascidiidae; genus Phallusia; species Phallusia mammillata. The sequence goes on along the minus strand of QLIY01000031.1, from coordinate 329,085 downwards.
TCTATCACTTCATATGTACATATGTTACTATTATATCTCCACCAAAAATAGAAACAACCAAGCAACAGACATTATAAAACACAAACACAATTTGTATGAATACAAAATAATTATGACACTGGAGACTTAAAATTAAAAGGTGTAGGCTCCACTTTGCCTGTCTGAGAAGCATACTTACACAAATCTTCTTGGTCCGCGCCCAGGCTGACGGCCTCGACTGGCGTAGGAACCACCTCTGCCACGCCCTCGACGAGCACCGCGGTTTTTGTCCCGGTTTTCTGAATTGCCTCTACCATCATCTTCAGTAGACTTGTCTTGATCAGCTGTTAAAAAGTGAAAGCCATTAACTAAGGCAATCAGTTATTGTGCATGTACTTTATAGGCATTTTTGTCACAAACCACTATACATATTACATGATATTAAAATTGGAAACAAACCTCTGCGTCTGTTTGTGTTTCGTCCTCTACCCCTCCCACGGGACTCTGTGCGATCATAACGGCCACCACTCGATGGAGCTGTGTCCTTTATGTCCTCATCAAATGTGTCATAAGCCTTGGACGGGGGGTTCTGTGGACCTTTGCTTTTCTTTCTGCCGGCAGTTTCCCATTCACTGTTCTGCTTGGAAAAATCAAAGGCATCAATTTAACAGTAACAAAAATGACTCTCTGTAGGAAAAAAATCAAACTATCAAATTTAAAAACCAAAAAATTGGACCATACAGAGTTATATATTACCTGTAGCAAAAGTGCAAGTAACATTTAACAAAAAATCACTTAAACACCCATTTCATTTTGGACTAAAAAACGAAAGTAGCACCTGAATGTTGCATATTATACCTGTTCGAAAGATCCATTTTCTAAAATTAACTCAATTGCTCGGCCTGTGTCATTGTTTGCATCATAAAGAGCTGTTCTTGCATTGTCTTCTGTGGTTCCTGTTACTTCCATTACCTATGACGAAAAAGGGAAATTGATAAAAACTGAAATGTGATAACGCGCCATGAAAAACTCTATAGAGCTTGAAAAACAACACCAAATGTCACACATCTATATCATACAATGGGGTGTTTTTGCATATTTTTTTAACTGTGTTGATCGTTTCTATAGTCTATGTTTACCTTTTCAACCAGCTGATACTGTCTATCTTCTTCTTTGCCATTGCCATCGATTATTTGAGCGAGCCGCATTTGCTCAGCTGTGGCCTGAAAATAATATCATTAAAATGGTCGTTGACTAAAATTTCACAACCACTACACCAAGGGTCGACAACCCTGGCACGCGTGCCAACCTTGGCATGGTTTTGCATGGCACGCCAACCGATTCGTGTGTTTCTATTGAAGTAACCATTTAACCTGTTACACTGCTTGTTTATAGTTTTTATTATGCCACTGTCTTAAAACTCAGCTTTCCGTTCACAAAACGCTCTGACTTCTCTTCATTATTAATATCTGCTGGCACGAACCACTATTACTTGGGAAAACATTGGCACTCGAGGTCATTAACACATGGAAATAACAAGTAATTCGGCATGCGTTGCCTAAAAGGTTGCCGATCCCTGCACTGCACCAATTGTCAACTTTGTTTTTCTTAAAAGGTATAAAAGTTAGTTAGATGTAAATCATGTTATACTGTATACTAAATCTTTTTGGCCCAGTGGTTAATCAAGTGAATTCCAAGGTGACAGAAATTAAATTTAAAAATTGGAATCAAAAATTTAGTAACTACTGTTGTATATTCATGCTCATGATTTGCCAAAACTTTGTATTTGCAAGAAAAATCTGCGTATGCAATATACCAGAGTCATTTAAACATAGTTTAGAGCAGTAGTTTTTAACCTTGATTGCAATATCGCCCTTTTCAGTGCCATGTCTAGGTCAAAATCACCCCTTATGATATTGTTATTTTGTGTAAAAGTTCTTGTTTCTGATCCAGCCCTGGCGTTTGTTTGCAGTAGTAAAAAAGCTGACTGCATGTTATAGACAGCTAAGTCGTATTGTGTATCCCCCAGTTTCTGTAAAATTGTTATGCGATAGGTCGTTTTGAATCATCCCCTTAGAAGTAAAATTGCTCACCCGCAACTGAAACATAGTTACATTCACCCCCTTGGACAAAATTGAACCGGTTTAAGTTCCCTAGTTTCAAGTACAAGAAACAATGTATCCTTACTTGTGGCTGCTTCTGTCCATTTGCGGACTTATCTCTTCGTTGTGTTCGTGGGGCAACAACCATTGACATGGCTTAGTTATATACATACATATATACACCAATAAAGTATCTGCAAAACAAACAAAAAATTCTGAGCAATCATGCCAATTACTGAAATCCTTTGGACAGATAAAAAGTAAACTGTTTTGTTTACAATTCGAACATGGTGCATTACATATAACACACAATCAACATTATGGACAACACTAAATTTGTATTCTATTTCAGTAAATGTACAATGCCTAACCCAAACTTTTTACATGTGCCAGTTGCTAAAACTACTATAAAGCGCCTTGTCAACTTAAAAATCTTTCCAAAATATCAATGCATGTAAGGGAAATAGAAATTAAGGATTTTTATGCTTTACAAATATGTCATAGTTAATGAAGCAAGCTGGAAATGAAATTTGGGTTAAGTTTGAAGGTTCTGTTCTGTTTTTTGTTTTATTTCCCAATGGGTATAGTATGCTAGAATGTGCAAAGTTTGAGCAAAGTTAAGTATTTCTGTGATTGTTGCATCTGCAAGATTGAAGATAGCCACAATACAACTTAGTCCACAATGCGTAAAACTAGTTTGTCCTTCGGCATAAAATTGGTAACCTATCTTTTGGCATAGTTATTGTTTTGTTATAATAAATGTAAAAAAATCTTGGTAACTCGTAAGCCTTGGAAACATATTATAAACCAAACATTAGACATACAAGTATTATATATTATTTTTATTAAATTAAACTGTACTATTTAAACTTTACTTTTTAGTTAACATATGCTACATCTTTCTTTATCAAGTGTCAAGAACATTTCTAAACATTGTTGGTGCATGTATAACGCGCTGATTAACTTATTTGGTGGTTTGAAATGCAGCAACTTCAAAAGAAAACGAATTAAATCAAAATCCTTAAAACGAAACTAAAATCATGACGACATTACCACGCAAAACCTTTATCATAACAGTACACGATGTATTATTCCAAATTACTTGGTGTGGACAAACCAAAGACGGGACAAGCGTTTACACGAAACTGTTTTTAGCCGCAACAAATCACTGCCTAACTACAAATTCAACCTCGCGCCTTCAACCGAAGTTCATTCCTTGCACATTCTTTCAGTCACGCTTCCGTGCTGTTCGTTGTTTAATTGTCTGCAGCGCCACTTGGCGACAACCACGTGACTAACCGATAATTCCTTTGTCAAGTGGCAAGATTTCCGATCAAGTTCCGCTTTCCTTTTTTGCCAAAAAGTCAACACTAATTTTCCACAACGGTTAAATTCCCTTACACGCCCCATGGGTGGCTTAAGTGCCTTAAAGTGTTGCTAAAGCGGACCAGTCAAGAAACATTTTTTATTTGCCTGGGGAGAAAATAAAAATATTTGTTTGGATACAGAGACAGCATCATTTTGAGCAAACAAACACATTGTTTGACCAGGTTTGATTTAATTTTTATTTTATTTTCCTTTTTTCCTATGTTTCAGGTTTATTACGCAAAAAAAAATTCATACCTAATTATAAAAAAAATACCTGACATCTTTGGACACACAACAACATTTCAGTTGAGTTGAGTTTCGTGTATAGCCTACACTAAAATATTCACCTTGACGGAAATAGCTGCGCAACTTTAAGACGCTATAGAGCAGTGGTCGGCAACCACCGGTCCGCGGCCCGGTGCCGGTCTGTGGGGAGTTTGTTACGGGGCCGCAAAAAACTTTGCTCAAGGTTCGCGTTGAATCAAAGTTGTAATAACTGTAATTAGTTTTCAGTACTGAACATTTGTAAATTTTAAAGGCCGGTCCGTGACAAAAAAATTAGTTTCAAACCGGTCCGCAGTGCGAAAAAGGTTCCCGACCCGCCCGCTACAGAGGGCACGATTGGTGGAAAGGTGGTAAACCCGCAGCAGCTACACACATTTACCGCCTCATTTTTATATGGGTTGCACATAGCCTATCTTAAAAAAATGTGAAATAGATCCTGAAATTTTGTTGTTTAGTTACATGTTAACCACTTACTTTGAGTTTTTTAGCTTGCAAATGCCAACATAAAAAATTCGTTAATAATCGTTAACTGATGGCCTGCTCTGCAAAAGGCAAGGCCTACATTTGCCCTGCGATTTACTTTCAACTTGCGCGCAGTGCGGTGGTCCCTTTTTTCTCGTTCAGAGAGCCCGGAAATACTTAATTTAAACTCGGAGATACCCATGATAAAGCGTATGACGTCATTTCAACATATTGTGTTTTTTTAATTATAACCCTAAATAATGTTTTAAGTCCGGGCATATAAAAAGTTTATAAGGCCGGACATATAAAAGCATATAAAACATATAAAAAGCAAGTTTTCTGTTTTGCTGAGCGCCGTGGTTGAGTTTTTTTTTAAGACAATTAAGCAATTAACCTATTGGGCATATTGACAAAACAATAAACAAGTGGGCCATATCTCGAATTAAAAACTACTTTGAGTTACATTTTTCGCAGATCCGTTTTGTTCTGATCGGCCTCAACTATCACTCCTAATTGTTTGGCAAACTATTTCTCCCGATAACAATACGGAATTTGCAGAGATGCAACGTTCAAAAAACTTCCATGCGAGACTGTATCAATTTCGTTATTTTTAACATGTCTTATATAGCTCATTTTATACGCTAGGACGCATTCTATAGCCTACGCTGTGTGCAGCTTTAAAAGAAAAAAAGCTAGCCTACACTCATTGTTACCAAACTTTGAAATAAAAGTGTGCAATTAATTAACAAGCAGTCCGCAGGGTCAAATGCGAACCATAAAGCATGTCCGATCTTGCAGATGTTTTGATTTAAAAACTGTTACCCGCTAAATTATGGGTGTCCAACCATTTTTGACTCACGTTCGACTTTTGAGGTAGTCGAACTCTCGGGAGCCACCATCCCGATACAAATTGGCAAGACTGTATTACCAAAGGACAACTTGCATTTAAGTCCTGTTTTGCGTTTTCATCGTGCTGTGGGTATATTTTTCTTTTTATAGTAGGTACAATGAACCCATTTGTAAACTTAATTCAATACTAACTCTCACAGTGGAGTCTAGCCTATAACAACATATGTTACAAAAAATGTTTCAAATTTTTTTCAGCATCACTCGCGATCGACATGAGATCAGTCCGAGATTGATTACCCCTGCGCAAAACCATTTTATTAACGCAGTACTAGCATAGTCTTTACGTTTAGACTTGTGGTAGGTCTACCAGCGATTGATTGTAATATACTTATTCGCTTGCTGTTATTTTTCTATAACTCAACAATGAGGCATGAATCACTTGCGTTTTTTGTTAAGAAATGTGAAATGCTCAAAAAGAGTTGAAAAATGCTACTATGTTGTTAATGCCAAAAAAGTTCTTAATATAGTATTTAGTACGTCATGATCTTCACACACAAAAACAAAATCAACCCAAATTTTTCGTTCTGGTTGAACAACGACGCAGTCAACCATATAAACACTGCAGGCCTTACTTGATTGAGTGACACTTAACACAAGCTGTGACAAATATTGTGAATTGTGACTTGGTTTTGCGAACTTGTGATCTTAATACCCTAATATGTTCATAGCAATTAGCCTACAGTTGTTTACAGGCTAGTGAGGATACCAAGTGTATCGAAATTTTGTAGTTTGATCAACAAGCAGTTTTATGTTTTGCCAGTTTTTTGAAAGGTATGTTAAGTTTTTGTTCAATTCGTGCATATGGGTTTTAAAAAAGTTTGTCTGTTTAAACGAATCACCAGTGGTAAAATTGGCCACAGGCTAATCTTTTATGTTTGTTAATGTGTTGAATCTTAAATGCTTTGCTGTGACAGTTAAAGGTATCTATTTTGTTTTTAAAAACAAACCAACATTAAAATAACATGAAACTGAAGGAAGTTGAGACAACCTAACAGCATTGAAGACAATCATCATACTTTCTGCTTTTGGATTATTTGCACAATGGGTCATCTGCTGTCTTGGATATATTTTCTGGGGATTTAACATTATTCGGTACCAATTTACTCATCCTACAAATTTTCTTGTGTTCTTATGGAAAGGCTTGTTGATTATTTTGCTGTTGTTGGATATGACTTTGGAAGTGAAGGTGAATAGATCATTAATACAGTTCAATTTTTTGTGTTTTGTAGTAGAAAAAATCATTGGTAATTACTAGAGCCAAATTGGTCATGAAAAACCAGTTACAATCTTTGTTTTATTACAGATAAGGATGAAACATTAAGAGGCAAGGTAGTTACTAGAATCCCTGAAAATGATTGGAAAGAGGTGCCATATACACCAGGCATTGAACTGGTAGGTTTAAGACTACATGCAACAGTTTTTTTAAAGTTGTTGTACCTTGTATAAGTCATCATTTACTAGTGCTGTTATTAAACTATTTATGCACATTGCAAAGCAATCCCTTTTTATGGAGCTCTAAACATTTTTGATCAACAGCCATTGCTAAAAATCATAATTCTTTTAATAGGAAATTCTCTTTTCAATTTTGTTTTCCATACTGAACTTGCAATTGTAGCTGATGCAAGAAAATCATAGTATAACTGGCCAATTCATAGCTTTATAACAAAACAAGTTGGTCTATTAAGGATTATCGTAAATGCCAAGGCTATAGGCCAGAATAATCAAGTCTGTAAGGCTATACGACTCAAGTACGATGGTTAGTTAAAATTTAAATCACAATCTGATCCCAGTTATGAATTTATGTTTATCTTTGCTAGTTAAGAAAATGTTATAGTAAATTCCAAGAAAAAAACTAGAAATGTCTGCACCACTAATTTAACTCTTTTAACAGTTTTGCCAGCCTGGAGGATGGAGGCTCACCCATAAGAAGCAACAACCAACTTTCCATGTATCAGTATTGACTAATGCTGAAGGAAAGCAATGCTACTGTGCAGTACATTGCTTTCCAGAACCACTGCGAAACAAAAGCCCTGTGCATAAAGCTAAAAGCCGGTCCAACTCAATATGTGTCAAGAAAGATGGTGAAACTGGTGGCACGCCTGATACTCAAGTTGTTGATGACCATGTTGATGATGATATGTGCAAGGTGACCAATGAAAATGAGGATGGGTTTGATGAAGATATGGTGGAACAGCAAAAAGATGCATCACAGACCTATGCACCAAAATGTTTAGTTTTGCTCTCGAGGATCAAAGACTTTAAAGTTTTAAAGGTAAAACTTTTCTGCCTGCAAATAGGTGTTTTTTGGCCTAGTTTGTCATTGGAACTATAAAAATAGAATGTGCATCCTGGGTGTGTGAACTTTAACCACTAACTTCTGTCTGTATTTAGAGAACAAGGATATTTTTAATTTGAAACATTGTAAACAAATTTGTTGAAAAAAATGCCTACCTAAATTTAAAAAAATAGTGCATTACAAAGCAAAGGGTATGCAGCAATACGTAAGAATCACTCAGCTTGTTGCTTTTTGCCTGCTGTCTTACTCCCAATTTGTGCCCATCTGCAGTGGTTTGTACAAAAAGGTTTTACACAGTTGTGCTCGAGTTTTTGTAGTTTTTGTTACCTTTCATATTGATTTTATGCGTTACATCTTTGTACAGGTAGATGTTTTATGCAAACGTTTTTCTTTCACCATGTGTTTTTGTGCTTGCTTATATTAATACTGATGCCTCAAAATCTGAAAAACAAATGTTTTTTATAAACTTAAATTATTACTTACTTCAACAAAGAATCACCTGGCTTGTTGCTTAGTGAAATATGTATATACATGTCAAAATCTTAAGGCCGAATGACTTGACATTTAACCTACTTAGATTTCTGAATTACGTATTTTTGTTGGTTTCAGAATTGTTTGGGCTTGGTCTACACAGTTTACATTGAAGGCCTAACCATGTCTCTTGAAAACATAATTGCAAAGTTGCTACTGGTTAAAGTCCCTCCACCCGGCTCATCAGTTCTTCGTTTTTCTATTGGAGCAGCGGACAAACAGGCTCTGCAAGTACCACAAACAACTGCATTGCCTTTGACAAGATCCTCAGTGGCAATGTTGCTACGACAATTAGGTAAAATTTCATTTCCAACAGATACTATACAATATGTTTCAAGTGCCTTTTTGACATATACCGGCTGTCTGGTATATGTATATGCAAACAGTATTGACCTATAATGAATTCACTGTTAATGTTTATGGTTGATCTCCTAACAGCTGCTTATGATGACTTAAACAAGAATGTTTGTATTTTTATCGTCATCATTGTTATAGCATGTTTTCTTTGCCTGTACATTTATTATGGGTCCCTTTTTTGTTTACTTGAAGGCCCCCCAAAATGTGAAATTTAAAAACAACTATGCTTACTAAAGTAATAGATCCAGGAGTTTCATACTTTGTCGGTTGATAACATTTTGTAACTTTTAAAAATCTGTTAAAGACAAACACTGTTAAAAAAGGTTGTTTTAAACTTGTATTTATCTTCTTTGCAGGAATCTTGAACATTTTAAACATTCTGTGTGCAGCCCTTGTTGATCAGAAGCTCTTGTTTTACTCATGCAGCTACAATCGTTTGACAGAGGCTTGCAATGCCTTGGTGGCACTAATGTACCCCTTTTCATATAGGTAACAAATATTCAATGCCATATTTACTCAATTGTATGCTGCCCTCGATTATAAGCCACCCTCGATTATCAGTCACATTTTAAAGTGTCAAAAAAATAGGGTAAGCCACCCTTGATTGTAAGCCACATTTTGTGACATTAGGTACTATTGTTTAAAAACGCTTCGTTTTGTTGCTACATAGTTCAACTATTTGTTGACAAATGATAGTCACGAGAAATAACTGTACCCAGCTGAGCGAATGTTGATATGTAAAGCAAATAGGCAAAACAATTATAAACATGAAATAAATCAAAAAACAGGGTATAGAAATAATATTGGCAAGATATTTAATTATAAGCCACACAAATAATAGTGTAAAAAACTTTATAAGTCACAGCTTAGAATCGAATAAATATGGCAAGTCAATTTTTGATACAGGCGCAAAGTATGCTTACTAATGCATATTATTTACATATGTTCAGCTATCCATATATCCCTATCCTTCCCAAGCACTTACTGGAGTGTACTTCATCGCCTACCCCGTTTTTGATTGGAGTACATTCATCGTTTAAACAGAATTTGCACGAACTGGTAAGAAATACACACCTGAAGTCGAAATTCAAATCATCATAAATTTCTATGAATACATTGCAATTTTTGTGTGTTAAACATAGATGTTTTAAATTAATTATATTATAGGTACACAAGACACAGACTTAAATAGTAGCCTTATTAAAAACCAAATTGCAATGGATGCAGAATACAACAGTGAATATGTTTTATTCTACATCCTTGGCAATTTTTTTAATAAAGTTTTTACTAAAATTATGTTTTAATTGGTAATTACTTGGTATACTTAACAAGGAGAATCAGTGTTTAAACATTTCATTTGTATTTTAGCTTGATGTGGTGACAGTTGATTTAGATGGAGGGGTAATCTCTATTCCCGAATGTGTGACAATACCCATGATTCCAGACCCTTACTACACCAGTGTTGTGGAGGCCCTGACTAAAGTTTGTGCATGAGATAATGCTTATCAGTAGTAGATGAACAAAAATTTAACCAAGTGTGTTGTTTAATATCTTTAGGTTTTGTGTCCAGACTTGGTTGTGGCTGATCACGCCTACCCCCCTGATCACACAAAATCGTCTGAACCAGAAAGACTAGTAAGTTTATCACTGATTTTTATTTGTAGTGTTTAAAGCTATGTGTAAATGTGTTCTGTTATGTAATCCTCAGTTGTTTTGGGTCAAAGTCGTATTAGACAATGTCTAGGTTAAGGAATAAAAGTGAAAATGTATTAGGCACCCATATGTGAGCAAAAACTAAATATTCAACCAAGTATTTTGGTGTAACTTTTATAATATTATGATTGTTATTTAAAAATTGATCACTTGTTTCAATTTAGACTTTAGAGGATTTGTACATTGCTTTATTGTAAATGTACACAGTTTTAACATATTTACTTTTAAACCTAAATAAGACAATGTAGCCTGTCGACACACAGACCTTTTCACATAACCTTTAGGCATGACAAAAAAAAACTTTGTTTAGCATTATTTAACTGGCAAATGCGAACACAGTTTTCAAAACAATGAAATAACGTTTGATGAACAAGCAGCCCTACCGCTTGTGTTACAAGAAACTATAATTAACGTGAATGAACCAAATCATAGTAGACGCATGTTTAGCACTATGTTAATCCTGAATCACTTTATCGGTGCCTAATTTAGTCTGGTGACCGGCCCTTGGCTGTTGTGGCACTTCTACGAATAGCAGATCGACTTGTCCTGCGTGTAACATCGTGCAGCCACATCCCACGAATTTCAAGGGCCTTCTGTGTCTTGTGTGTTTTAGGGAGATAACAATTCGGTAGTAGACGAATGTTTAGCACTATGTTAATCCTGAATCACTTTATGGGTGCCTAATTTAGTCTGGTGACCGGCCCTTGGCTGTTGTGGCACTTCTACGAATAGCAGATCGACTTGTCCTGCGTGTAACATCGTGCAGCCACATCCCACGAATTTCAAGGGCCTTCTGTGTCTTGTGTGTTTTAGGGAGATAACAATTCGGTTTAAACACACGTTTTCGAGTGTTTGAAAGTGGTCTTTGGGCCACTGGACTGTCCACTTTCTTCTGTGCTGAACCCTGGTCTTTGGGTTTTAATAGTTTGTGAGCTCTATTTTGCGCCTTTGACGACGTATGTCGTGTGCTTACGCTGGACTGTCAAGTGTGCCAGGGGATGTACTGCCGCTGTTAGCAATACTGTTAAAAAGCGCGACCAGTTTTTACAGAAACAGTAATGTAGGCCTGTGGTATTCCTAATTTTGTCTCTTTCAATTTTCAAGGCATTTTTATGTTTTCATACATTTTAATGTTGTATTGTGGGTTAATTAAAGCCCTAAAAATGTACAATTTTCCCTTTACTGTAATGGTACAATAAGTATTACCCCAAACCTAGCTACAAAAATGGTTGGTCGTTTACCAACGTCATATGCACAAAAAGTGACGTAAAAGACAACGACTTTCACGCTTATGACGTAACAGTTGTTTGTTCACGACTTGCTAGATCACATAGTGACTGTTGAGTTCATCACGATATATCCAACTTTACGATGTTGGATTACTGCGTAATGCATTGTGTTCTTATGACCCCTATAAAACCTTTCTGTCTCTGTTACGTAATACGTTATTAATATCCAAGATCGTGGGACGCCAATATACTCATTTCGTTCACGCTTCCATTGTAAATATTCTGTTACTAACTTTTTGACACCTTAGGCTTTATTGTGGCGACTTGGGCAAATTTGTTTTAGGGTGGATTGATTTGAGAGATAAATACACTGTATGTTCGCGAGTTTTGCTGGGTTTGTGGCGTGTCGCAAATGTGTAATGAATGCAAGCCTTAACAACAAATTTTAGTACAGTTGCGCATCGTTAAAGCGTTTTCGTTTAAAACTTGTTATTTGGATTCCCTTTCCTGAAGGGGACACATTGATTTTTTCCATATTTCGTCCTTATGGTTGATTGTAGACGTTTGTTCGACGAGAGTGCTTCAAACTTACTCAAATTTACAAACATGTTAGTTAGTTATCCGAAATTTATTCTCCTGAAGTTTGACCCAAGATGACCCAGCGGTTTACCCACGGCCCCCCATTTTGAATTATTAAGGCTATACTTACTGAAGTGCATGTCCAGGAGTTTTATACTTTGTTGTTTGGTGCATTGTGAAGTATGTATTTCCAAAAAATGATTTTGCAACTTTTAGTTGCATTCATCCATTTTCCATGTTTCTTTGGATCGATTTTACAATTCTTTGCCGATCGTCTTTGCCATTAGGTTAAGGTTGCAATTGTAAGGAAACAAAGTATTTTCTTTCGCCTGCCGTAATAATCGTTACAATGAGGTCATTATATTGACGGATGCACTGTGAAATCCCTGGTATTTCAATCCAAACTAATTCTCAGCGGGATACTATGAAGTCCAGCCCGACAGGCCGTACTGTGGCGAAAAATCGATCTTTAACGCGCGCGCATGTTACTGTGATCAATATCTAAATTACAGCATTGCGTTGCGATTGAAGTATTTAGCAAAGGATGGTAATCACGTAGGTGTATATTATGTATACACATTTGGGCTTACCTCAAGGCGTTCAACTTTTGTATACTATTTGTTCTCAACCGCGTGTTCTCGAAATAAATCCATAAAGCAATGTATGGGTCCGTAAAAATCATATGGGTGTTTTTGATATGATACTACGCAACGTAGCTTTAAACAAAACATTTTTATCGTAAAGTCTTTTGTACTATTTCATCACAAGCAAACCGAATTTGTCACTGCTTCTCCGGTTAAAACCAAAGCGATTTTAAAGTCTTGCAGCCAATCTTTTGAAGTTAAAAATGCAAACAATCTATACGTTGCATCGCGATTTTATACGGTTTTGTGTGTATTATATTAGCGATCTTTCCATAACTTAAAAAAAACTGTGTTAATAATGTGTTAAATTTTATAAAAAGTGTGCACTGATCAGATCAGTAAGTACACGGAACACGTTTGTGTCTCGTGCATTTTTCGCTAGTTGGTTAAACCCTTGTTAGCGCAATGTATACGTTGTGGCCACATATACAGCTCTTTTGGTATGCATTGCCTGTGTACTTACTATGTAGTTAACATCACCATGTAGCGTAGGAGACTTTACGCGTTAAACACCAACCTTTCCGTAGGTTATCTTAATCTCGACAAAACCGCGTCACTTGATTATTACGTCACTCGTCTGTGACGTCACACGTAGCGCAGCGTCGCGGGTAACGGAGGTTTTGCGAGGTTCGGCTTTCTGATAAGTGGCGCGTCACTGGGTCCAGAAACAAGCTTTCCACTGCCAACGCGGAAACAAGAAGTGGTGACTCATGTGAAGCGCTTCTGTGCATTGTATACTGGCGTTCGGTTTGTTTTTTTGCGCAATTTCTCCTATAGTTTTGTGTACAACTCTTAATAAGCAGTTTTATAAGCTGTGTAATAGGGTTGGTAAGAGGCCGTGTTGTTGTTGTCCTTCCGTTTCCGCTAATATACAAGTTACTGTGGACACTTAATAGCGGTTATTGATTGACCTTTTCGATTTTTTTATACCGTCTGTTCTGACCCAAAACAGCGTGGCATTGCTCGAGCAAGAACTTGCAATGTTACATAAAACAGGCTATGACTATTTTGTGTACTATTGAATTTCTTGTATTCGGCTATTTTAAATACTTATGATTTTTTTCATTGTGCTGTTGCTAACTAAATAAATTAAAGGTTTATCTCAAAAATACCTCCGATTTCTTTTGAAAACACACATGACATTTGTTGTACTATACGTAGTTAACGAAAGCGGGCCAAATTTAAACACAAAACCCTCACAAAATGAAGGATTCTATGGTTTAAAAACACCGTTTTACTTTTTGCAAAATTTTGATTCCATGTTAATAACGGTGGCAAGGGCGATGATCTTCACCAGTATTCAGGCAGTAAGTAACGCACAAGTTTTGTACTGGTCACTGTCGTACCCACTATCGCTTGTTACATCGTGGTTTCTCGCATGCCGGACATTCTGGCCGTGCCCGTCATGTCACGTGACCATGCCGACGCCACGCTCGAGTGCGCGCCGTGAACTTTTCGAAGACCGGGTACCGCGATGCAGGGTTGCCAATTTGGCGGTTTTGCCGCCAAATACCTCAAAATCGGCGTTTTTTGAAAGTAGTTGGCACCAAAAATAGCAACTGGCGGTTTGGCGGATATTTTTGTAAAATTTGGCGGTTTATGGAAATGGTTGGCACCTAATTGTTTTATTTGGCGTTTTTGCTTTTTTGCAAAGGTTTGCGCTTCTGATACAACAAATTACGGCTTAAATCCGCTAGCTGCGCCATTACAATGGGTAGGTTCTGTTTCATTGAATTCCCGTATACGTCACACAAGCCCTTTTTGACAAATCAATACAACAATTAAGAAAAAAATATTAATTGTGGGCTAAAGGCAGAGCTTGTTTGACATCATAAAGTTTGTGTTCCAGAAAACGTGTCAGCGCCGGCAAGTAGCATCGAGTTTATTTAGTTTAAAAAGTTCAACAATGTCGCCAGTCAGTAACGCCGTGGTTGGGAGGATTTTTTCCCTTGTAACATCTATTAAAACCAAAACTAGGAATCGAATGCAGTTGTACCTTCTTGATGCCATTGTAAGAATCAGAGCGGAGTTGATACTGTCTGGTAAATATTGTAAAGACTTTGTTGCATCGCCAAAAATGTTACATGACTTTACATTAGAGATGTACCGAATATTCGGTTTGCCGAATTTATTCGGCCGAATCGGCCACTTTTGCAAAGATTCGGTTTCGGCCGAATAATTTGTTGCGATTCGGCCGAAACCGAATCTTTTATGAACACACATTTGAAGAGTTAAGCGTGTCTTTCCTGCTTAGTACCAACGAAAATCCTGTCAGTTATTATATTTTTTACCACATTATCGTTTTCCCCACTGCAGACAACTAAATAGTATTTCATTGCCGGGTTGGAAATTATGCTTAAGGCAATGTTAAACCCCACAGAACTGAAATAAGGACGAAACACAACCATTCTGCACTAATTGCCTGGTAGATAAACTTATGTTTTCATGTCAAACGCGTACCGTACGACTTCGCGTGACGTCATAAATGATTCGGTTGATTCGGCCGAATTTATTCGGCAAAACCGCCGAATATTCGGTTTCGGCCGAATCGAAATATCGCCGATTCGGTACATCACTACTTTACTTCCGATAAAATATATTCTTCTGAATACGGCAGTAATTGATGTTACTGGTCTTGAAACTTTAATGTGAAAATATCACCAAACTTGTTGTTGTTGTTGTGTCGTTAATAGATCATGTTATAAAAGTGAGTGTCTGTGCTGTAAGGAGACTGATTGTTTGTGGCAAAACTGGCCATGTTAGGGAAAAAGTATCATCGCCAAGTAAAATGCTTAATTGTGGGTAAACAAAATCCTTAAGGCGGCATTTTGTGCGTATGCAGGGTTCAGGGCAAAAACGATGTTTTAGAGTGATTTTTAAAGAATTGTTGGTAAAACTAATTTAAAATGTATACCGCCAGGTGGTGCTCTTAGAACTTTCTGGTTCTGGCCGTGCTGGAGAATAAAGTTGCTTTTTTTGTAACTGCACGGCGTACACTGGTAAACGGTTATGCGTAGATATAATTATAAATTCTCTACTGACCAGATTTTAAGTATGGACCAGTTTATAATACCTATTTAGCAATATATATAGATGATAATACTCGTCATATTGCTATTTCTGTAAAATTGGTTTGGCGGTATTTTTGGCATCAAACATTTTTGGTTTGGCACTTTTTTGTTGTGTTTGGCGCTTTTTTGAGAGTTTTTGGCACTATTCTGCGTTTTTTATCTGGCAACCCTGCCGCGATGCACTGCTGCGGCAATTATTGACTGTTGACGCCTGTCTTATCAACTAACGGGAGTTTAGGCTTTAACTTCGCCACCAGGCCCTCGATGACGCATACCACAGCACGGGGGGTGATCTCTGCGGTTTTATCTTGACGCCTTACCAATTATTCCCCATGCTTTGCACTGATATTTGAGAGCATTAGCTGCTAAGCCTGGGCTGGTCGACTCTGGGTTCGAAATTCGCCACACACTGCGGGGAGGGGTATGCAATGTTTTTATGCTGTTAACTCTGATCATTTAGTGGGAGTTAAGTTATAAATTAGGAACCCTTTTTTAAACACAATTTTGTTACTTAAGTTGGCATTTGGAGTGGTTTTTAGTTATCTTGTACAAATAAAGTCGCTTTTTGAAACACCCTTTTGTATGATAAAATTTGCACTTACTACAATCAACAGACAACAAGTTGTTTACCAATGTTACACAGTAACATTTTTTCACACTTACCTATGTCCATAATTCCCAGCAAATATTGTCCCAACACCAGACATATACCCACTCACTTTTGTTGACTTACTAGTTTCCTATTAACCATTTAAATAAATTTAAACACTGTTGGTTTATGTACTTTTTCATGCCTAATCTGCATTGAAAAGCGATTAATCAATTATTACGTACCAGGTCCTTGCTGAGTGGTTATTAGATTAAATATTCTCTTACTATTGATTTTTGCTTATGTACAGGACAAGGAAATTCGTGCCATCTTTCTGCGGCTATTCTGCCAGCTTTTAATGGGCTACCGCTCCTGTCTGCAAGTGTGCAGAATTCATCCAAAACCTGTAATACGATTTCAACATGTAAGTTTTTGTACTGACAACAGTGCCCAACTTCATTAGTCCTCATACGAATGTTTTTTTTTAAAAGAATTTGTATTAAACTGTTGTTGTCATGCATATTATAGATTAAATTATCTCTTCTGCTGTGTGCCCATATTTTGATCTCCTGTTTGTTAGTTTGTGTGACATTAGTTCAGTTGTAAATGCTTGTTTCCAGTCAAATATTTACTTTATTTGAATAAAATACATTGAAAAGATGTCTCTCACGCAACTAAATATAATATACCCCAAGCAAAAAATGTTCCATGCTTTTGGGAGTGAATTAGGCAAGAAAAATTATGCCATGTGGGGATTGCTGTGTCAATAAAACTTACAGGCTAAATTTTGTTTTGGAAAAAAAAATGAAAACAAACAAAAAGAAATTCTGAAGGTTTAATCTTTTCTGTTTTTTCCCCCACAGGACCAATACCTGGTGGCGAGGGGCTTTGATGCAATCACTCCAATTTCAAATGAGTTTGTACCTAAACTTTTGCAAAGCCAGGCATTCAGTTTATTTGTCCAGGAAAAAGGCCCCCCATTCAGAAGACTAGATCTTTTTGATGAGGTAACCGTTTGATTAAAGAACTCCATACATGACATTAAAACATTAAAAACATAGCTGCCAGAGTGTGTATAGAATACAACATATAGAGTACACATTTTAACAATCGCTGATTTCAATTTTTGACTATTTGGCATGACAAATGCAAAACTAAAGAATCCTTACTAAGAGTGTTTAAATTCTAATTTTCAGTCTTTTGTGTTTGACAAAATCTTGAAAGGTTTTGTAAATGTCAAAAAACTTTTTTGACGGATATTAATGATTTAAGTTAATGTAATGCATTGTAATTAATAATTGTGACAGGTTGTGTCCAAGACTCTGGGCAAAATACAGTCAGAAACTTCCAACGTTCATGAAGCACTGAAAAATGTAAAAGAGATTGCCTCCGAACTTTACATGAATGTAAGTGGCATATATATGAACATTAATGTGATTCCAATAAAAGGATTAAAGCAGTTTAATTTGAGTTTTGTTTAGCCTTAATATTGCAGTGAATGTTTGTAGATAACTTTGTGTTTTTATTAAGCATATTTTAGCAGGCATTTTGCAAAACGTTTGAATGGAATATTAAGTATTAACCCAAACTAGTGCTTGTGGGTAGTTATATTTTATTTATTTGTTGCAGTTATTGAAAAAATTGACATAATATTTCCTGACAACGATTTATTGTACTGAATTTACTCGATTGTAAGCCGCCCTTGTTTATAAGCCGCCCTAGATTGTAAGCCACATGTTGTGGTGTTAAAAATTATTGTAAGCCGACTCTGGGATGTTAGACGCTATTGTTTCACAATACATTTTTCTATTGTTGTATTGTATAAACCCATATAAATTAAAAAGTTAGAGTGCAGAAATAATATCGACATAAAAGTAAAATGTAAGCCGCCCTCGATTGTAAAAAAACAATATAAGCCGCGGCTTACAATCGAAGTACAGTATATTGACAGCATGTGCAGTTGTAACGAGTAAAGTCATAAAATTTAATTATCTTCAATAACTATGTTGAGACCTATGTCAAACATTTCAGGAAAATCCCAATCATGTACCTTTGAGTGAGCGAATCCCGAAACCAAACGAGGGCTCAATGAAACGCCTCAACCAGCCTGCCTTTCCCAAGCTCAGTGTTACAGCCGTGCAGACATTTATGGAGGAAAACAAAGCAGGAGCAGAGAAGAATCATGTGAAGCGCCGCTCCCCACCCAAGTGCAAACGTGTCCCTGAGGGAATTAAACCAAGTTAGTGAATGCATGTGACTGGCAGTGCTATTTATTGATCCCAGCTGCAGATTTTAATCCATTGTTTTTTATGCATTGGTTTCCTGGTGCTTGTTCTATGGTATTGCCGCCTTGTTGCTTAAGTGGAAAGGCCCCGTTTATTAGGAAGTATATATGTTTTGAGACAAATATAGTAATTAATCTGTATTACCATTCAGATGATATAACCTAATTTTGAACTTTTTTTATAAATTTGCCAAAAAATTTGAATTTCCCCTACAACAGAATCCAGCTTGCATCCAAAATCAATGGCATGCAAAACTGTGTACCTCCTTACGCTTTACATATTTTTGCAATATTAAAAATTAATGCGAGTTTATTTTTGGAAAATATCGATTTTGTTTGATAGGTTCTTATTTAATTGCGAATTTTATGACGATTATGCTGATCGAAAACCAATATTGCAGTGCAAATCATGACCATTCCCGCTTCTATTAGTTGGCCACAGCTATTTCTGCACTATTTGGCTATTTCTGCAATATCAAAACTTGATGTATTTTTATTTTTGTAAAATATCGATTTTGCTTAATAGGTTCTTTTTCAACATGGACTGGTACACTAACTTCGAGCAGTCGCCGGCTTGAGGTTCTTCGCAACTGTTTGTCTTTCATATTTGACAGCAAAACTCTTGAAATTAAAAAGATCTTTCAAGCAGGTAGCATGCTAATATTACTTCAATAATATTGTCCTAAATTGGAAACAGTCAAAGTCACTTTTACATGTGGTTTGTAAATAGACACTCTAGAAATATGATCTGTGAAATTAATAAAACACTCAATTTCGAATAATGTTAGTGTGGTTTAGCTTCTACTGTGTAGTATATTAGGGGGGGAAACAAAAATGTTTTTAATTTTCGAGAAAGGAATTTGTTGAAAAAGGTTGGGAACCACTGTATTATACCTTCTCAGTTTACTTTTATCATGATTATTGAAATCTGTTTTGCAGACTTTTTGTTTGTTTCAGAATAACTATTAATGGACTAAATAAAAATGTAAATAGATTAAAGTTAAAAATAGTTCTGTAAATCACAAAAATCTTCCATTTGTAGTTCTTCGAGCGTTGAAAAGCCGAACGGCTAGATGTGCTCTCATCCAAGAACTCATAACATATTCAAAAAGCCATCCACAACTGGACAACCAACAATTTGACTACATTGCCCGTTTAATTAACAATGCTCTTCAGGTACCAAAAATTTCCTTTACTTTATACAAAAATAAAACTGAAATTATTTTTTAAACATTGATAAAAAACTGTTTATTTAACTTCTTAAATAGAGTATCTACATATCTTAATAAAAGTGCCAGTTTGCAAAGACTGCATTTGATTTAAGTTTGGTACAATTAGATGTACTCAAAGTAATCTTTTTCATTGTTTACCCTATTGGTAATCTTGTCAAACTCTGAGTATCTAAAAGTTAATGCTGGCAAATGGGGTACATTTGAAATTTGTTTGAAATGAATAAATATTAGCAATTTTTGGGTAAACATGTTTTGTGAGTTTAAGAAAGGTAAACTTTATAACATTGAGATCTGCTAAGGGGTAAACACAATATAAAAGGCTAAATACTGCTATTATGGTCTAGAATTCTAGATTGCCTTCCTAAAATCTTGGCATTATCTAACTTCCTGTGTTTTGGTTTCACTTCTGTTCTTTGTACTTTGTACTAACTATCCTATTCTTAGGATTCCAGTGGTCAACTTGATGAATACACTCTTGCTGCTGATGTCTTACCAGTCATTACCACTTTCTACAGGGTATGCATGTTAGGATTTGTTACTTTATAAATATGGCGTTGTGAAGCATATTTCCTACACCTAAGAAACATGGCGTTGTGAAGTATAATTTAAAAAAACTCATTTGGTCCCTTCTACACCTTTAACTACAGTTTTATTAACGTTTTAAAATAAGGTTTGCGCCAATTTCGTTGTGTCATCACCATGTTTGGTCATATATATATGGTCGTATAATACCGATTGCGTTGGGTAGTGTACGAATATTTAGTAGTCCAGTGCCGTTTTGGCCGTATCTTTACGGAATATTGCATTTTTGCATATGCAATACAGTACAAAGTTTTGATGTTGTGACGTAGAATATTACATCACATTGTGACGTCACTATGCACAAACATCTTAACATCATAAAAACAAATTTTCGCAAAGATCTATGTTTCCACTAAAATTTTGGCATAAAGATGGGTAAAATGTTGCTGTAGTCTTACAAAGGCAAAACCGAGGCCCACGATTAACGTTGGGGGACCTTCCAGTAGCCTGATGTATTTTAAGGTTTTTGTCTAACTCTCAAAACTCATTTTTAGAAACTGTGCCCGACAGTTATGCAGTTTTTGTACACGGTAGTACAAGAACACCCTGTATGGAGTTCCAGCGCTTTCTGGGAGAACGCATTTTTTGACGACATACAAAATGCAATACAGAAACTCTACGTAAATAAGCTGGAAAGTTCAACCCAAAAAACTAAGGTGTGTACGTGAATTCTAAAGAGTGTTGACTCGTTTTCATATTTCACAAAGTTTTTAATAATAAACAGAACTTTTGAAAACATACGTTATTCACTACACACATGCTTTTGGCCTTAGTGTTGTATTGCGTTTTCAATGGACTTTGATTTCAGTCAAGAATAACTTCACCAACGAAGTCGCCTTTGCTTAAAGCTAAAATGGCTTTGAAGGAAGGAAATCTGAAACGCGACAATCAACTGTGCATGGAGATAGCTGCTATTGAGGTTGGTGCCGTCCGTTAAACGTTCACTTTTAATGCTGAAAATAAAGGCCCAAATAAATGTAAAAAGCGACTGTTCAAACTTTTCAGCAAATGCTCATGTCATCATCAGTGATATCATTTGCCGAAATGTTTGAAAAGTAAAGCATGTCGCTTTCTACATTTATTTGGGCCATTATTATGGGTCCCCTGTTGACTAAATTATGATAACCAAAAAAATCATTTGCCCAAATGCGGAAGCTTTACAATTTTTTTTTGCAGACAACGTGGCTCGTATTTTATAGATACAACAAATATATAGTTAACTTATGATGTTTCGTTTTGGCAAAAATGAAAGTTTAGGCCTTAACTCCATGCAATCAAAAAGTTCGGTTTTGGCCAAATTTTCAAAAAAGTGCGGGTCGAAACCGAAACTTCAGAAAACAGCTTGTTTGGCCGAAACATTTCAGCCAACCGAAACTTCGGTGTATCACTACTATAAGCACTGATTTAAACTTCCCTATTGAATTTTTCAGCTGCAAGATTGGGAGAACAGGAGTCCCACTCAGCAGGAGGAGGATTGCTCCTCGGAGGAGGGAGTGGTGTTCAGTCAAGCGATGCATAACGCCCAGAGGATGGTTTTCATGCTTGTACCGTTGGACGCTTCGCGCAATAACCGGGTCAAGTTTTTACGTATGACCGTTGGAGAGGAAAACAGCAGCAACAGTTATTTCACTAGCAGGTATGTGTTTATCCAAAGCCCTTGCCTTATCATCGGACACGGGGTTCCAAACTGTGTGCTGTGGCAATGGAACCCGTTTCAGTGGGTCTCACAGCCATTAAACTTGTAGCCTTATATACCCGTTGTGTGACTTTTTTTGCGGAGAGACAGTCGATGCCGACATAGGTGAAATATATATCTTGTTTTTAAGACAGCTGATTCTGGTATAGAAGGCCTGCTGCTTCGGCATTAGTATTTATGATACAATAAGCTGATAAAATTGCTAGTAACTGAACGACTTTAAATGTTTCAAAGCAAACCGATTTTGATTAACTGTTAGGGCCACGGAATAAAAAGATTTGGGAACTAAAGGGCAAGGGTAAAAACATATTTTATGTGGATCAAGTGTTTATAAACGGGTGTAATTTATGTGGCGTCTTAAATCACGGTTGATGGCATTAGCATTTGCCGAAACGTTGAACAATAAAGCATGTCGCTTTTTAAGTGCATTTAGGCCGTTATTTTCCTCATTAAGGGCAAAACATATATTTTTTGGTTGAATTACTGGCTCTTAGGTCACCAGGCTTCTAGCGTTTTCAAACTGAAAAAAAAGCGTACATCTATTTTTTCGATGATAAAAAAAGCTTACGTTTTTTGTAGACTTGAACAGTCTTCCTGGAACAGTGTCACATGCAAAATATACAGAAATGGTATTTGTCCATCTAAAGCCGCTAATACATACGTTTGATATGGGGCCGCTGGTTTGGAACATCCGTACTGCAGGGCCAACTATTTTACCGCATAATAAATTTGCCAAGCGCTTTTTATGCGTTTAACCCAGTGTTATTTAACCTTTTACGGATAACGTACCACCTGACGACATTTTCTGTCGCTGCGTACCACCTAAACTCTGTTTGTATGGGTAGACGAAGAGACAGACATATTTTCTTGAACTAGCATATTTTCAAAACCAGCAAGGTACGCTATTCCAAAAATTGTCCAAGACACGGGTTTCTCCCAAAATCAGGGCTAATCAGTAGGGCCAGTTATGTTTTGATTAAATTCATTTCATGATCTGACTTCAATTATGGATAGCAGAAAGTTACTCGCGTACCACCTTAAAACCTCCGGCTACCACAGTTTGAGAACCACTGGTTTAACGGGTCAATTTTCACAACTGAATTTTTCAAATTAAGTATGCAACAAAACGGATTTTTGTCATGAACCTTTTTGCGATTATACGGAATCGTCTCTAACAGCTTGAATTATGTCTCTAGCCTGGCTGGGTCGGACACGGGAAGCCTGGATGGGGAATCTGGTTTCGACGAATCTCAAGACACCAGCGGTGACGTTGCAGCAACGGTGTCAAAGTTCGTGTCAAAGTTCGTGGACCGAGTTTGCACTGAAGCCTATATTAGCAACGATCACACGAAAACTCTGATCAACAAAGTGCCTCTACTTGTCCGTATGCAGGTGCTTAATTCTGTCATATGCTGTTGCTACTACTGTTTGTAATGTAACTACGTGATAATGTTGGCAAAGCAATGTAACTGGGTACATAAGGGGTTAGCAACTTTTTGAATACCACATGCCAATTTGCTTGTTGTGTTAAAATGGTTAAATGCTTTGCATGCCAACTTTTTTGTGAGTGTTGGTGATTTAAGCCAGCTGTTTTGTACAGCAATGATAAAGCAGACAAATTTATGCGTGTATTCTGGTTTTTAGAAATATTACATCGCTACAAACTAAAAACAAGCAATGAAGCAAAGTAGTAGTTTAAATTACTTTGAAAAGGACTGGAATATAAACTTGCAAAACGTTTTGGCTGGCAAAAAAGTCACCTCGCTTTGTCGACCCCTAGTACACTGTATATGTATGTACGGTGTTGTTAACCTTTTTTTTCCCCGCTTTTAGATGGAATCCTTGCAGGATGTATGCAAAGAAAGTAAACGTCTTCCACCTGTGAAAAAGGTAAGTAAAACGGTTTAAACAAAGATTATTCACTTACATCAGTATAAATGTATTTTCTTCTTCTGCTGCAATAAACAGCTTTCAGTACTCGGTTTTGTTAATCATTATATTACCACTGACTTAAACTGTATAGAATTACATAGTGGTCAGTGACTTAAATACTCATTTTTGATGTTTTTATTTTTTTAATTTAACGTTAGTAAAAATGGCCCTAATTTAAGACTGCAATTCGTTTGATGTTGCTCTTGATGGTGGCCAAAGATCCAAAAGTCGGTTTGCCATCCTAATTTGAAAGCAGGCGGAGTCAAAATGTGACAAAACAATACATTAACATACGTTGAAGAAAAATTTCAGCGTAAAAAATCACTAAATTGGTCGCTGTATTACGCTGAATTTTTCTTGATCTGATTTTAATGACCCTGAATCGTCGCAATTGCTTTACTTGAAAGGAGATTTCATTAACAAGAAAAGATTTACTACATTAACATACGCTGTCGTATTTAACCATCTTTTGTTTTTAGCCGAAGCTGCTACAACCAAGTTTACTTGTTGGCGAATCACTTCATATGCCCAACGCCTTGCGGGCTTACCTTGCACCAGATGGTCGCTCCACAGCTGTGGGTGGCGAAATCGGTGGACCCTCACTTCTGCCAGCAGAGGGCGCCCTGTTCGTCACCACGTACCGTGTGATATTTATTGGAACTCCGTGCGACGCTTTAGGTAATACAAAAGCATTATGTGGTTGCATGGTTGGAAGTATGTTGTTCTTTTATGTTGGCTTGTTACCTGAGTCTAGATCTCCTTTCTTACGGTACCGTTTTTTAACTTTTTTTAATCTTGTGAAACATTACCAAACTGTATTTTTACTTTTCACTCGAGTAAAATCGAGTAATTTACCGAATTTTGCTTGTTTTTAGTCCAGCCATTTATTGGACTAACTCAATTCAAGTCGAGTGTTTTGACGAATTTCGCTTGTTTTAAGTCGAGTCGTTTGTTGAGTTTGATTTGAGTCAAGTGGTTTACAGAACTTTAATCCAGTTAATTTGAGTGCTTTGATGGATATCAGTCGAGTGACGTCGAGTCTTTCGCCGTATTTTGCTCACTATTAACCGAGTGCTTTGTTGCATTTAACTCGAGTTAAATAGGTATTTTGCCGGATTTTACTCGAATCAAGTCCAGTCTTTTATCAGATTTTGGTTGAGTCAAGTCGAGTGCTTTGTTATATTTGACTCGACTTAAGTCAAAAGTTTTACTCTGATTTTAAACGAGTCGAGTTTTGACAAAAAACATGACTCGAATTGCATTCCTTCAAGTCCCCAACTCGAATCAATACCAGATTGCCACAATTTATCGTCATCACCAATTTAATGAAATCAATACCGATTGCCACAATATTTTATGCACAGTTAAAATGAAATGAATTTTATATTATTGTTTAGCAAACTGTCCAAACAATCCAAGTGCAAATGCTAAGTCTAAAAATCTTCTGAAATTTTGAAAAACATAAACAACCCAAGTATCTTTTTTGTAGTCATGGGCCAAACCTAATGTTTAAACATACTTTTTTTATTTTTCAGCTGCCGAGCAGGTTGTGATTCGATCCTTCCCCGTTTCGAGTTTGTTCAAAATGAAACCCTTCAGTGTTAACGACGTTCCGCATGTTGCAGAGATTGATAACTCCCTGCAGGTCGGTAAAAATGGTGGACTTCTAGACTGGCATCAAACCCCTAGGCAGTGTTAACGCATGGTGGTGTCTTGGCTGCGGTCCTAGAAATAGCCAAGAATGGTATTCCCTCCGCTACTGTGTATATTGTACGAGAGAACAACCACCTAACAGCAGTTATGCGGTGTAAAACTCTACAGGAAACCACAAAGCTGTGTTATGTAATAGGTGATACTGTTGAATGCACGAAGTTCGTTAGGAAACCCGCTTTCAATGAGCAACGTCGTGAATAAAGCAAGCGCTGTCGTTGCCTGTACAAAACTCGTTTGAAAAACACTTCAACCGTAACGTGAAAAAAGCAAGCATCATGGTTGACCCTACGAACCTCGCTGGGAGACCCGCTTTAGAAGTACAAGTCGCCAATGCCACAAGCACTATGGTTGACCGTACGAAGCTTGTTAAGAAAACTCCACTAAAATGGTTTCCAGTGGTTTATGTATAGATAGCTGCCCGAATCTTGTGAGGAAACCCGCTTTAATCTTTTGATTTTGTGAAATTAAGACATGTGTGCCATTCTGAATAAAGGAAACATGTAACGCAATGATTGTTAGTTAATCCAACAATAATAAGACTAATAAAAAACCTTCAATATTGCAGCACGGCATCCAACTCCGATCTACAACGTTTCAACTTTTGCTTCTGGCATTTGATGAAGAAGTTTCCACGGAGGAAAGGGACCAACTACAAACCGAGCTTCACTCTTTACGCTATCCGCCCACTATAGAGGGAGCCTTCGCGATAAAAGCTGCTATCCAATCCAGGTTTCCGCAAAGCCGACACGGTGCTGCGATGCGAAATAAATCGGATTCGATAAGTAGCAACACCAGCACTATAAACGCAAGGTCAGTGTTTGAATGAATTTTGCCAAAAAAGGTTTGATTTTTTTGTCTCGTCCAAAACACAGACTTCCTAGAAAATTAAGGCTATGATGAGTAAAATCAGATGTAGCATTGATGGCCACATTATTAGTTCGGTTTTAAATGCAAATCTCTGATGGTTTAAGACAGGGGTTTGCAACCTGCGGCCCGCGGGCTAAATGCGGCCCTTGATTAAAGGTTATGTAGCCCGCAGAGACGGTTGGATTTCAAATATTCTGGCGAACGAGTCCAATTATTATATATTTTTGAGCAGATTAGGTTAATGCGCCTGATGCTATTTTTCTGCGACTTGGCAATTTGTGGCTAGAATCAAATGCGAATTTACTTGTATTTAAGCAGGTTTGGCAAGCAATAAAGAAAAATCACCTTGTGTTATACACAGGTGCGGCCCGCGATCTAATTTGTCAATTGTATTTGGACCCCACAGTAACAAAGGTTGCACACCCCTGGTTTAAAAAATGATGTATATTTTGTGCTTGTCCACCAGCGTCAAATTGTTTACCCGGACAACCAGTTTCAAACAATTTTTAAATGTCAATTTTGCGTTTAGTTATAGGAAGTGCCCAAAAAAGTTTTATCCTTATATGTGCCCCCTTCAGGAAAGCATGTTGTTTTTGTCCATAACTCGTTTTCCTTTTTCTGTCTTACGCTTGTTTGTTCCACACGTCGGAAAGCCACCTTTTATATGTATATATAGTATATACCGAAAAAGTGGTAAAGCCGTGAAACAACTGAAAATTAAATCACTTACACCAACAATACTTTCCAATTACAGCCGAATGGGAGGAGCAAAAACCCTGATGAAGCAAGCGAAGAGAAGAGCTGGCTTGAATAAAACGAACAGAATTTCCCGTCTTATTATGCCAGACTCGAAAAGTCGAACTTTATATCACACACCCGGTACAGATCCCAGCATGAACGTCGGCTCAACGGCTACACTCTCTGGGTAAATGAATAAGTTTGTTAAGTTGTTCAAAGAGTTTCGTACTTGTACAACAGCTATAAGCAAATGTTGGTTTAGATAAAAATTAAGTGTTGTGGTAAAGATTTTAAACAGTTAGAACCTAAACTATTCATTAAAAATAAATTGAGTTCCAAATGTTTTCCAAAAAATATTTTGCGCTGTGCTATGTTTGGCCAATGATCTAGTCTTACCTAAATACCTTCTGGTATTGTCACGCCACAGCAGTGATGCATGACATTAGGTTAATATCTACCATCGTCTTTGAAACTAATCTTTTTTTTCCAAACCTGAAATTATGTCATTTTTCAACTTTTAAGTTAGAGCTGCTGATTCCTACGTGACAATAACAATTTTAAAAAAACGCCGGATTAATATTTTAGGGCATTAAGAACTAAGCCGTGTTTAAAACACATTCAGTTCTAAGGAAATGAAGTATATATTTCACCTATTAGAAATTTCTTATTTGAATAGAACTACATAAGTGATTGCGAGTTAAAATTCCTGCTGTCGTTTTTTAGTTTTGCTAAAAATGTCTGTCATATCATTTTTACAGGTCTCGAATGCCGGTTATCAACGAAACAATGACGAAAACGCTTTCTGAAAAAGATACGATCAGCCGGCTCATCCAACGAGCTTCGGAGGATGAGTACAAGCGACTAGGCTTGATTCAGACCGAAAACAGCAAATACCGTTTTTCCCGAATTAACAGAATGTTTGCCGTCTGTCGAACGTGAGTTCCTCAGTTCTTCATGCCTCTGTTTCAATTTATTGCTTTTTTACAAAAGTCTGTTCAGCTTAGCTCAGCGTTTTAAAACTTTTGTGCCAAA
This sequence comes from Phallusia mammillata, assembly GCA_003260075.1. Lineage (NCBI taxonomy): Eukaryota > Metazoa > Chordata > Ascidiacea > Phlebobranchia > Ascidiidae > Phallusia > Phallusia mammillata. Next base: position 300,895 of record QLIY01000031.1, on the reverse strand, counting down.
CCACTCATGATCTTATGCCAACTTTTGCGTGAGGTGATGTATAAACCTTACAGTTAAATAGTATGAAATCTAATGCTTTTTAAGTACTTGTTTAAAAATAAGTAACCTTGTTTAACTTCTGTAAGGGAACATAATACCAATAAACAAAACCAAATTTAGGTTTATGTTAGAAACGGCAGTTGGTGACAAAATTTAATTTGTTACTCTGCATTCAAGGTTATTACTGAACTTTTAACCAAACATAATAAGATTTATACCAACATAATAACTTTCCAACCTTATACACTGATCTGTTTACAAGTTTAATAAGGAAATCAATGATGATGACATGAGCATTTGCCGAAACGTTTGAATAATAACGCATGTCGCTTTTTCCATCTATTTGGGCCGTTATTTTCCCCAGCAAACAAAAAAACGTTCCTTCTTTAAATAAAACTACATTTTTATCTATTTAGTTACCCAATGGCTATCATTGTCCCGATGAAGATCTCAGACGAGCAAGTCAAGTCGATAGCACACTGTCACCACCAGGGGCGCTTTCCCGCTATCGTGTGGCAGCACCCAAGCACGAAGGCGGTCCTTCTACATTCCAGCGGCATCCGATCTCGGACGGCGAGTTCGCTCTTCAAACATGGTCAGTCGGCACCAATGTGTGAGTACTGGGGGTAACAATGAAGGTATTGGTCGCTGGTTTAACAAAGTGAGGTCGCTACCATTTGCGTAAAGAAATAAAGACAATTGTGGGATAATTTGCGCACGATTTTTCATGTGTGGAATTTTAGCTTTGTATGGTGTAGTGTGCTTTATCAAAAATCCTAAAACACCATACCTCACGGCAGACCCACATTTAGCTAATTTTCGGTAAGTGGCGCAAAGAGCACTTTTATCCATTTAAAAGGATATATTTCTAAAAATGCTGACGGTTAAGGTTATTATGGTCAGAGCAAGGTATTAGTATTTAAAAATTAATTTCAAAGAACTTAGTTCCTAATGTAAAATTTCTTACATCTATTCTAAACCCTACACCTCTTAAGCTTTTGAATAAATAATTCAGCTTTTTGCGCCACCTATCGAAAATTAGCAAAATATGGGTCTGCCGTGAGTTATGGTGTTAGTAGCTCTGCAATGATCTGTGCTTCGCGTTTGATTAAAGAAATCAAAATATGGGAATTATGCTGCACCAGAAATTTCAAGCACAAAAAATCTCTTTAATTTTTCGAGTTTGGTGCATGAAATGCCCTGTGTGTTTGCACTCAGTTTGATTTTGCGAAGTTGTGAAGTTTTTAAACCCAATCGTTGTGTGGATTAGCAGTGACCGTTCAAGTAAAGTAAAAAAAAAAGATTATTGGCACAATTAGCCAAATCTACTCCTAATGGGTGATTTGATTACGAGTCGCAACCATACGAATTGTTTTCCCCATATTCACCTTGTTAGAAGACTTTTATATGTGGAGCACTTGCTTTCAAGGTCTATCCGGAAATACAGACAGTCTTAATCTGGTGATCGAATTCGAAAAACCGAACTTCAAAGCAGCAGTTTATTGCTATCATAATACATTAGTTAACTGCTTACAATGTGCGCTAGCTGCAGAAACCGATAATTTATCGAGATTTGGATTTTAAAAGACAATTACTATCCATACTAAGCGCAAAAAACTGTGTGTTGCAAAAGAAATTTTACTTGCGAAAAAGTATTTGCGAAGCTAACTCATAAATCCCAATAGATGAGCTGTTGCTGCTATACATAATGTATTAACAAATATGTAGCTCTTGAATCAGTTTTTCCCTAAACGTCGACTTGTTATAAAAAAACTGCTGAAGACCAAATATTAAAAATCCGAAATTTGGCTAATGTTAATATCAACTTGAGATAGCTTACTATGTTAAAAAACAATTGAGAATTGCTTTTGTTTTCAAGTATTATTTTCACAATACAGCAATTTTTCATCAAAGCAAATTTAATGGCAAATCCTAGCTTTCAAGTCGCTACCAGTTTAGTAAACCTAAGTCTTATTTTTTTACCAGTGTCCAATGAAGGGACTGTGGGATCCTCTTCAGATGAGGAGCGATTCCTTATGAGTGTCGCATCCCTCGCTTCCCCATTAAGTCGCCCTGCATCTTCACTTTTCCGTCCTGAATCCACATCCAGCCTGTCAAGCGCAGATGAAGAGGCAAGTATAGAAGTTGTCATTTGTTTCCAGTGTCCCACTTGGTTAATAGAGTTTAACCAAGCGATTTTGTCTTAATATTTTTGGCCTAACAATGTGATACAAGTATGTCTATGTTGCTTTTAAACACTGACGTTTCCAATTTTGGTTTGCACCACGTATAATTTGCACAGCTTTTTTGAAGCACAGATCTTCTTCGTAAGCCCAAATCACGAAATCGATCATAAAATATCACAATTTTTTAGTTTTCCTTTACAACCATGACCAAGTTTTCAACAATTTAAGCATAAGCCTTCGTACGTTTCCGCCATTGGTGTACAACTTTTAAAATTAATAAAAAATAATATGTCTGGTTTTGTCTACGATTGCTGTAAAAAATGTAGCAATCGTATAATTCAATATTAGTCTAAAAGCATGTCAAGTTTTGCCTAATCCGACTTGCCTTGTATTTCAAGTCGAGCTAGTTTATGTTTCACACTTCCTTTGCCAAATAGCTTTTCGTTCATTTGCATATACGCTTGCACTAACACCAACTAACCGCCGCTCTAATAATAACCACAGCTGAAACTCTCGCCGTCCCGAGGGGGAACTCCAGCAACCGCAGTGACGCAATCTGTTCGCGCTACTAAAGGCCGCAAGTGGGGAACATTGGGAAGATCGAATGGAAAGAACTCGGCCGAACAAATTAATAAAACGCCTATTGTGAGTATTTTTTGTTGCTTTTTTGTTTGCAGAAAGCTTTAAGTTGCCATAGTGACTCTTTTTCATTGAAAAACTTCAAAGTTAGAACTTCTTAAGCATTATGTTAAATTAATTTTAAGAAGGGCTGACATACAAAATTTTGTCTTTCACATTTTTGTGCTGCACATATTTTTCGTTTTTGTTTATTTCAACTTTGAAAACTTCAAACATGAAGGCTTGAAATTTTCAAAATGATTGCGATTTTTTGTTTTCCTTACAAAATTTTCTAAAATCAAGTGATTCCAAATATATCTACAATAATAGCTAACAATAACATGGTATGTTCTAACCTTCTATATTAAACCTCAACATTACATTTATCCAGCTCGGCCGAAGGCAGTTGGTTCATCCCAACGGAAACGGGACAATGGTTCAAACCGCCTTGAGCTCAGATACAACGTCAAAAGCAAGTCTGTACATTCTTGGAGACAAAGCCCAGATGAAGGTAGGGCGTTCTGAGTGATATTTTTAAACGGTTGCCTTCCGTTAGACAGATAGTGAATCATTTTTGTAACAGAGAACTCTTTGTTTGGTGTGTTGTCATAGGTTTTTGTACGTGTCTGGGATTACTTTTGTCTAATTGTTGGATTGTAGACAGGTTTTAATGTTGTAGCTGAAATGGTTTGTTTTTTTATTTATGTTTTACATCCAAAGAATTGGTTTGTTTTAGGATGCCGCCAAAGTTCTTTTCTCAAACTGTTACTTTTTGTAAGACAATGTATAGAATAGGTTGCATTTTTATTCACACTTAAATAATAGCATCAAATGTGCATAACAAAAAAGTAGCAAAAACACATCAAACATGCAAAAACGTAGTTCAGACCGACATAGAAAGTCCGTTGCAACAGGCAGGAATCAATCTAAGCGCCCTTGGTTCCACACGGGGGCGCTACCTTCGATTTATAGTCGCAAGCATACTGGGCGGCTGGGTCGGGGTTAAATACTGTGCCCACCGCGCAATTTCTATGGAAGGTCTGGCCTCCAAAGCACTCGTAATAACCGTTGCAGTCCTCTGGGTCTGTGTACAGGCCGTCGTGCTCGCCAAGGCAAGAGAATGTATTAGGTGTGGTGGAGTCGGATGGGTGCACTTCAAGAACCACTGATTTTGCGTCTGTAGCCGTCTCGCCGATTCCGTAGAACCCTGAACTCCGCATTTCGCACCAGTATCTGCCGGCGTCCATCGCTTCAACATTGGCGATTACAAGAGAGTTCCCTGCACAAAACAACTTTATTTTGTTTTTGCCGGATCTAGCTGTTTAAATTACAGAGGTGGGCTTAACCGAGCCCGTATCACAGGTTCCCAGCATGGTTAACAGCCAAAAATGCATTTAAACTGACTTTTCGCAAAATACCGTGGTAGAAACGACAGATTAAAACAGGTTTTATTCGCTTATAAAGGTGTCGGCATTTGTTTCGATGACGCCAGAGTTTCTCCTGGTTAGCATGGTTATCTTTTGTGCTTTGTACACAATATTCTGTGCATATACTATTAGTATCAAAATCAGAAACATTCCAGTCTTGATAAAAAATGTGACGTCACACTCGCCCAAACCTGTTCGACTGGTCATTAGTCACCAAAAAAAGTCGTAGGTTTTTTGAAGCTTACTGGAGTAGGCACGGTCTTAGGTTTTTGTTACAACTTACCGTATAAAGACGCGCGGTCGGTCCATCTGTTGTAAGCATGGTACTCAGTTGGCATTGGACGCCAATGTGATTCTCTTGAATACACCAGTTCGTATTCTCCCACTGAATCAACAGGTCCTTTGTACCAGAAAACGTCGTCGCAATGTGTGCCCGCACATCTGAAGAAATAAGTGTTTTTTTAGCAATTTGTTAAAATCAGGTGGTCTTTTGTTTGGAAAAGAGATTTACACAACAAATGTTCAGTAGAAAAAAGCCTGTCGTGGAAAGACTGTTAATGAAAACTGTATGAATTTGAAAGGAGTTTTTAGGATGCTTGTGAAACTGTGAAGCGTTTATGCAGACCAACTGTAACAGCACACAAAAACACGACCAGTCTCTTACAGACCTGGCGCTGTACGCTGAAAAACAAAGCTTTACTTACACGCAGTGTATCGTGACTTCATCCCCAACATGTGTGACTACGTTGCCGTCGTCTACAGTAACTGAAGTGAACTTTGGCGTTTCATGTTCTGCTCGGACTCGTAAAACCACTGATTTCGAGTCAACGCCAATTTCACCATTTTCATTTAGAGGGTTGCCTTCCAACGATACTTGACACCAGAAGTTCTTGTTGTCTGTCGATTTTACCTGCACGGAAAGATGTGGTGTAATGGTGTTGGGTTAAAACGCACAAACTTAAAAAGTAGTGCCGTAGTCTTGCTATGCAAAAATGAGTACACAACTACTCTAAAGATAAACCAAAGAATTATAGACATAAAGAAACTAAAAATGCGACTATATGGTGGATCTCAAGTTTGAGACCGTTGGTGTTGAGGCTAAAATCAATTAACTTTCGTATAAAAATCAAATTTATTTCGCTTATGCTAGCATCTTTCGTGTCTTATTCAAATGGTGCCAATTATATGGTTAATAACTTATTAGTTTACAGTTAATTCTGTCTTTTTGAGTTCTATAAAGTAAAATATCAGCTAGCTTACCGGCGATACCACCAGAGAAGGAGTATCAGCGTGAATTGACAAGCGGCCCTGGAAGTCAGCTTCGTGAACCTGGCTGTTGAAACATGCCTTTCCCTCCTTGGTGTAGCTATTGCATGTGAAGACTTTGGTTGCAAATCGAGGCCCGTCTCCCATAAACCAAGTAATCGTTACAGGAAGGTCCTTGCCGCTTGAGATTGAGTAGTCGCAGTTCAGAAGGGCCGGGTAACTTACATATGAGATGACTTCTTCCAGCTGTAAAAAATACGTTGTTTAAATGTAAAAGACTAAAGTAAAAAAAAACATACTTGGAAACCGTTGTACAGTATTAACCGGTTGTGTTTTAGCACTTTATATTCCGGTTACAAGTAGGAAAGATTAAGTGACGAATTTCTACTTTCTAACAACCCAAACAAGAATTTCTAACAACCCATCGTTTTTTTGTCGCATAAAGATACAAGGTTTTGCAATGGCATGTCCCTTAAAAAAATTCTTGTCATGAAAGGTATTTTAAACTTACCTGTACTACAACGTCTACTTGATGCACGACATTTGCGCTGTTCTTAGTCTTTGTCGCAGCATCACCGTTTACCAACAGCCCAGACATTAGCACAACACACAAACACAATTCAAATTTCATTTTCAAGCTTATATCTTTCTATTATAGATATACTTCTCGATTTCCATGATTAAAACACGAAACCTCCGCCCCTTATATACCACTCGTCGTGATTTTCCCGGCATCAGCCAATATTTGCTCTCTTACTAATGTTCTCGAACTTTCGACACCGAGAAGACAAACATGTTGTTAAGCCATTCCGATTCTCGTAAACTACTCTTGATTCTATAAAGATTATCATACAGGTTTTTATGCCCCTCATTAAAACGGGCGTTGGCTAGTTTCATCTGAAAATGATTCTACTACTTATAAAGGTTTAAGATACGGAATTCTGCAGTTTTGCACTGTAGGTTTCTTAAAAAAATGTTTCTGGTATTTCTTTTGAATTTTCTTGAAAAGGTTCGTATGGAAGTGCATGAAGCTTTTTTTTGTTCATAGTTTTATTGCCAAATTTATGGCAACGAAACTGGGTTAAAGATAGCTACCATTTAAACTGTACTAATTCGTGTTACAGTTATGTCATAAACGGATATTTTTTACACATTGGCATGCATTATATACATGCATATGAGTTGTTGCTCGCCAATTTCACATCGGTTGTTAAAATTCCGAAATTCCTTAGCCATTACAACGCTCACTTACAGTGGCCTTCGATGCGGCGTTTACGACAGTTTAACGACCCGGGCTATTGTTTGTGAAACCGATCTAATACAAAGGTTAAACAAACCATGATGTTTGCACAAACTCATCACCAAGAACCCTGCATTGAAACTGTTTCCCTTTCAGAACTCAATTCTCAGTAGTCGAGCCGTTTTTTTTTCGGTGACTCACAAAGATGCGATTTACTCTGATTGAAAAATTCTTCGAACCCGCTTGGCTGTGACGTCACATTACGTCATGGTACGCGGTTGTTACGAGAAATGTTCGTGATTGTTACGCATGTTTTATGCAATTTTGTGTAACCATGGTGCAAGATCGGAAGTTTTAACATGCCTGAAAACACTTGTAATGTTTGCCGACATTTTGAGCTTTTAACTAATATTCACATGAACATACTTTTGTGACATTTGGAAAAAAATCTTAACCCTTTTTTGGGACGGTTTAAAATCTGATCAAACATTCTTCAAACGCTGCTTGACATTTCTCTTGTCAGCTGATAAAAATCCTGAACTGATATTTCATTGGTCCAGACCACACAATGGATATTTTTAACTTTAAAACCCATTTATTTGTTACGAACCGCAAGAACGGTATTTGCAAGGAACAACGCACAGAACAAAGCATTTGCAAACTTTGAAATTATTACTCGAGGCGAAAAAAAACATTTTAGAGTAACATCGCTTACAGCGGTTTCCACCGAAAAGTTAGTCGAAACAATCAAAACATACAAACCATTTACACCACAATAGCGCTTGATAACACACCCATCTGAAACAATGACGATACATATCGCCATAGATGACTACAATAAAACTACCCGGGCTTAGTTGACTTTTGTGCCACAGGGGGGCACTACATTCTCTGGAACATCACACTCAAATATAGCAGCAGGGTCGGAGTTGAAAACGGTTCCTGCAGCGCATGCTTGGTGGTAGGTTTTGCCTCCATAACACTGGTAGTAGGTACTGCAGTCTTCTGGATCTTGGTACAACCCATCGATTTTGCCCGAACACGTAAACAGAATAACTTCGAGGACCACTGATTTGGCGTCAGCCGCGGCGTGCGACACACCTAAGGCTCGTCCGTTGCACCAGTATCTACCAGCGTCATTTTTCTCGACATTTGAAATCGTAAGGGAAAAACCTGTTGCACAGATGGGACGTAGTTGTGAGGAACCAATTTTTCAATCTGTTTAGTACTTTTTAGTATTTTTCTAATTGTGTGTGTGTTAGGCCATTTAGTAGTAGCAACACTAAGTGTCGGTTGGAAACTTACCATCAAGAGTGGCTCGTCCAATCCACCTGTTGTATGGCGTTTCATACCCTGAACCTGCACAAGATGAATTAACTGAGTACTGGAGAGAATTGTTTTTATCTCATAATAATTCCATGCCCTTTTGGGGGCATTTTTGTTATTGTCAAACTATGTTTAAAAGGCCGGTCAAGTTACAAATTGCCACCTGTTATGAAGGGTTGCAAAATTTTCGTTGCGACAATACAAGGGCGTTTTTAAACTCTAATACTTTTCGAACCTTAAGTCTAGAAGTTAATAATTAGCAATTTTCTCTACCTGGCCCCTGAGTTCCTCGTCCAGACTCTCTCTGGTATACCATTTCATATTCGTTGTCGATTTGATCAACTGGCCCCATGTACCATAAGGTGGACCAATTGCAAAACGATTCTGTACAACTGCCAAAAACTACCTGTTTGTCAAAGTGATTTTCTTACTTGCATTCAAGGGTGACTGTGTCGCCCACATTTGCTACGACGTTTTCGTCGCTTACAGAAACTGCTAGAAGCCTTGGAGTCTCGCGCTCTCCGTTTTGAACTCGCATAACAATAGACTTTGCATCAACTCCAATCTCCCCGTTCTCGATCAACTCATTACCTTCCAATGATATTTGACACCAGTAATTGTCGTTGTCATAATATCCCACCTGAAAACGTGGTAATTTTTGAAGTTTATGACCCTTTTACTGAGTATAATTGTCTCATTCTGACTGGTTGTAATGTGGGGCTGTTTGATTTAGCTTGGAGTTTTTATAGAGTTTCACGGTAAAAATTATTTGCTATGCCGATTCTTAATAAATTCCGCTCTACCGGATTAGCAATGCATTAGGCAGCTAGGTCACAAAGTTAGCATCATTTGTTTCGGCTTTGAAGGAAAAACGCAAAACTGAGGAATTATTTTGACTATGTGAAGAATAAAATGCGTCAATAACGAGAACTTACTGGCGCAACAGCTAAAGAAGGTGTTCCAGACCCAAGCCACATGCGCCCCTCAAATTGAGCATCGTGGATCTGATGGTTAAAACACGTATTGGTGCCCTTCTGAAAGCTGTTACATGAGAAAACTTTGGCGTAATACAAAGTGCCATATCCTGTATACCATGTGACCGATTACAGGAAGGTCCTCACCAGTTGATATGGAATAGTCGCAGTTTAGTGTTGTACTATACCCAACCACAGACAAGACTTCTGAGTTCTGAAAGTAAAAACACCAATATTTAGTAAAGAAGACACTTTAAAAAGATAACTGATCTTGCACCATTTAGGCGTTTTTACTTTTCAGAAAATTACAATACGTTTGTCTTGTGTATGCTACTATTCACAGTTAACAAAACCTTACAGTAAGTCAATATAAACACTGAACCTCCACAGTGACAGTCATTTGCCTCCAAACATATGAAGCTTCGTTGCTTTTTTCACTCGGCACCTCAACTCCATACACAACACCAGCGAACAGGAAAAAGCACAGAATATTTTTCATTTTTAATCTTAACTCTCAATTAGAGAACACTTGTCCACGAAGTAGAATTCAGTCAACACCTTAGCGGGGCGTACCTGATTACCATACAACAATATTTAACAGTCTGTCTTCACGGATTTAGCGTTTAAATAACGGTCTGTTACAAACACCAACTTTATACGTTTTCTTTATTTGATGCGTCTGGCCTTGAGACTAGTTGCAACATTGAGAATGATAGCATGGTGTACTCAAGCCGACTAAATTGTTTGTTTCTTTAACCATTTGCCTACAAACAGGGACGTTGTTTAATGTGCCAGGGTTTAAGTCTCACGGACCCTGTGTTATTTGAGTCAAAAGTTGAAGCGACATCAGGTTTAAATATGTGGTTAGCGACATCTGCGACAGCTTGACTTTTGCACAACGCATTTTCCCATCACCTGTGTTGATCCGGTACTTTTCGCACCGAATATATCAAGCGCGTTACAGCTTAAAAAGGTAAAAATTTGACATCCAAAATACAAACTATTATTACATAAAGTTTATTACACAGCCAAAAAGACAAACCTTTTCAAACCTTTATTTGACTAGTTTTAGTAATATTTTTGAGACACAACATTTGCAGGTTTGCTTATGTTGATGTACAGGAACATATTTATCTGCCGAACTTCTACCAACTTAAATGCTTCTATATTAAGTGGTATGCTTGCAAACTTATGTGCCAGATATTAAAAGTCTTACGACTCCTTGCTGGTGAAACTTCATCATTGTAGGTTAAAGTTTAAATCAAGTTCAATTACAGCTGAAGCGAAGTCTAAATCAGCATGTGGTTTACACAAACACTTGCGCCATGAGAACCATCTCTCATAAACTACGTAGGACCAGTGTTTATCAACTAATTTTTTTACAGTTGAACTTTACCTCCTGCAGCATTTTAGCAGTTGCTAAAATAAATAAATCAATCAAATCAGGATTGTCAAACGCTCTTTATTGACTGATTTGAAATCCTCATTTAATACATTGCAAGCCATTTTATTCATGCGTTGTCATAAACTAAAGAACAGTATGATAATACACCAAATACACCCCTATGAGCATACACCAAATACACCCGAGGTTGCAAACAAACCACCAAAGTCTAGTTGACTTTTGTCCCACACGGGGGCGCTACATTCGCTGGGACATCACACACAAATATAGCAGCAGGATCCGAGTTGAAAACGGTTCCTGCAGCGCATGCTTGGTGATAGGTTTTGCCTCCATAACACTGGTAGTAGCTACTGCAGTCGTCTGCATCTCCGTAAAGGCCATCGGTTTTGCCCGAACACGTAAAAGGATTGACCTCAAGCACTACCGATTTGGCGTCGGTCGCAGTCTCTCCTATTTGGTTGTCTTCCACTCCGCACCAGTATCTTCCAGTGTCGCTTGCCTTAACATTTGAAATCACCAGCGAATAACCTGTTATGCACAGAAATGAAGTTAAGGTTTAAATTTGCAAAGTATTGATACCAATGTTGCGGATGCCCGTTTTCTGCAAATTAAGTTTTTTGTTGATTAGAGAGCTGTAGGTCGCGTGTGGTTTGGGTGCGGGGTTCGGGCTAAAGTTTGAATAAAACTCCCCTTGATTCCGGTCTGTCTTTGCACCCGCCCTCTTTTGTGCCACAATTACACCAACGTTTATATCGGCCGTGTTTTGACTTCGGTTTAAAAAAGATTCTGGTTCGGGTCGGGTTTGGCAATTGCCCTTTTGGGTTGGGACTGGATTCAAGCACCAATGTCAGGCCCAATTCTGGTTGTGGAGTTACTAAGGTAAACCGTTGCGCTCACCGTTGAGAGTAGCTCGACCGACCCAATCATTGTATGCCTGATCGTTCTTAACGACCATCCCTGGCCCTGTATTCGAATGCATCATCAGGTGTTCATACACCTGGTCATATTCGTTTTCGTTGACTGGTCCTTTGTTCCACAAAACAGTGTGACAACTGCTCCCAAAACATCTGCGAAAACAAGGAAAGTTTAAGTGAGAGAAAAAAAACAGTGAAAAGAAAGGTCATTGAAACGAAGAAAGTATGTATAACATGCTGTTAAAGTGTGGCTGATTGAAATGTAAAATTAAACAGAATAATTCAAGCTGCTAAACATTTTTTTAGGTAGCAGTAAAAAAATGTGTTAAGGTTTCACTTACGTGCATTCAAGAGTGACAGTGTCTCCAACATTGGTCAAGACATTTTCGTCGCTTACGGAAAGAAAGTTGAGTTTTGGAATTTCGTAACTTCCATATCGGACTTGCATCCCAACAGACTTTGCATCGACTCCAATCTCCCCATTTTCAGCCAAATCATCTCCTTCCAGGGATACTTCGCACCAGAAAATGTGGTTGTCGTTATATCCCACCTAAAGTGTATTTAGTTTTTGACTGTTTTTTTCTGGTTTGGTTTTGAATATGTTCTTATATTAGAATGCAATCAAATTACAAGCTGATAAATAAAAAAGAACCGTAAAGGTGAACTTACTGGTGCCACAACAAGAGAAGGTGTTCCTGAGCCTAACCATATGCGCCCTGCAAATTGAGAATCGTGGATTTGTTGATTTACACAAGTATTAGTGCTCTTCTGAAAACTGTTGCATGAGAATACTTTGGTCGAAAACGGAGGTCCATATCCTCTATACCAGGTTACCGTTACGGGAAGGTCTTCTCCAGTTGAGATTGAATAGTCGCAGTTCAATGTTGTTCCATAATCATAGATGGACAGAACATTTTCAGTCTGTGGTCAAAGAAATCTTTAATCAACGAAGAAAAAAAATTGTCTTATCCAATGCGACATGATTAACAACGTTTTCCCATGTGGATATATGGTCATATTATACTCGCAGTTGGCTTTTTGGTATAATTACTCGCTAAAACATCTTACCTCGAGAGAGACGGTCATTTGTTTCCAATCATCTGAAGCTTTGTTGCCTTTTTCTTTTGGTATTACGGCACCATGCAATACAGCACAAGCAAACATTAAAACACACAGGGAAATGTCCAGCTTCATTCTTGTTTTATGTTGCTTTTAACTCTTCCAGAGAAAACTTGTTTATGTCTAATTCAGACGCTTTATATAGGAAAGGTGCTGCACGATTTCCATACAACACTATTTATCCATTTATCGTGGTATCTACTCAAACTTTTGACATCCCAGAACGCAAACGTTGTGATAATTATACTTTATCTAACGCCGAAAAGACAAACAAAAAGCCTTCTTTTATTTGACTAATTTACGCATGGGAATAACTGCACCTTCGTTTTTGTTGATCTCTTGGATTAGTGTCTTTGACTTTTTACCTATTGACGTTCGTATTTATTCTGTAATATGTTGTTGCCTGATGTACCAGCTTGTAAAACTCTCACGAGTTTTAAATAGCATCACTTACTTCTCTGAGGTTAAAAAGTAGTGTCAGAACTAATTAACATTGAAGTGATGTTTGCTATGGTGTGGCTCTAACACAAGCTCTTGCGACATAAGCATGCATTCTTATACCTTTCATTGACCCCATACAGTTCACACAAGGAATATCATCTGGGTGATAGGCAAACGAAATGTACCCCATGAGAATATTCTGTGATTTAGTGCCAACCCCCAATCAAAATCCATGCATACGACACAATGTACAACATATTTCACAGTTCACAATTGTTTATTTGTGCAAAAGCACAATAATAGTAACCATGTAATACCGACAGAAACATTTGAAAGAAATTGTCGAAATGCAACCACACCGAAATTATCATTGAGGATTATTGCCTTGAACACAGACTGCAAACAAAGCGTCCGAGTCTAAATGACTTTTGTACCACACGGGGGCGCCACATTCGCTGGAACATCACACACAAATATAGCAGCAGGGTCCGAGTTAAAAACAGTTCCTGCAGCGCATGCTTGGTGGTATGTTTTACCTCCATAACACTGGTAGTAGCTACTACAGTCTTCTTGATCTTCATACAAGCCATCGGTTTTGCTCGAACACGTAAAAGGATTGACCTCCAGCACTACCGATTTCGCGTCAGCAGCGGTGGTATAGGCACCATTGGCCTCACCATCGCACCAGTATCTACCAGCGTCATTTTTCTCGACATTTGAAATTGTAAGTGAAAATCCTGTTGTACGTTGAAAGAATTAGTACAGAACAACAAATTTTCTATTTGTATTTTTTCTGATGCGGACTGCCACAGTATAGCAATGTCGTTTGAATGCTTTGAACTCACCGTCAAGTGTGGCTCGACCAATCCATCTATTTGCCGGCCGCTCGTACCCTGAACCTATTGAAGACGTATTGTAAAGTATCATTTTGTATTATAGATTGTCATAGTGTGGGAAGTAGACTGTTTTGATGAAGTCAGGAGTTTTGTGCGTTTTACAAGAAATTGTTATCAAACTTACTTTGCTTCACGTCACATATTTGCAGTAGAAACAAGCTTCCAGATCAAGTTACAGGTGTTAATTTGTGCTAACGCATGTCCCATTACGTCCTTTTGAGAGGTCTCGTGGACCATACTGTATAATTATTGTTGACAAAAGTATTTTTATTGCGGGAGTTGCTATGCTTGGAAGTTGTTCCTTGGTCTACGAAAACTTTTTTTGAGACCCCTGAGTTAAAAAAAAACGTAATGTGTAAGTTCTACCTGGTCCAGACGTTGCTTGATGCGACACTCTTTCGTAAACCATTTCATATTCGTTGTGTGTAAGGTTTACTGGTCCCTTATACCAGTAAGCAGACCAAGTGCAGAATGATCCTGAACAACTAAAGAAAACGTACGGGTTTGTTGTTTCTACAGCAAATGTTTTAAAAGTGTTCCATCCAAAAACATAAATGTGATTATTAGCTTAACAAGTCATCTATGAGTATTACTTTCCTTACTTGCAATTAAGGGTAACAGTGTCCCCCACGTTGGTGTTGACGTTGTCGTCGCTTACAGAAACTGCTAGACGTCTTCCATTTTCGTAATCTCCCTCCTGGACTCGCATTACTACAGATTTCGTGTCTACTCCAATCTCACCGTTTTCGCTAAATTCTTCCCCTTCCAACGCAATTTGGCACCAGAAATTGTCGTTGTCATAATACCCCACCTAACAACATATTTATTCCTTAAGTTTTAGCAGGCGAATTTGCCCACATTTAGACTGATTGCAGTTTAGATGGGGAAAAATGGGAAATAAAAGTGAATTTTCGATTTGAAATGAAATTTAAGTGCTTTTACTACTTGACGACCAGATGAATATGAGCATCATCCGTTCTCACTATGGATGATGAAACCAAATTATTGAAGTCCTTTCTTTGAAGAAAAAGTAATGATTGCAAACCGTTAGTAAATTGAAACTTACCGGTGCCACGACAAGAGATGGTGTTCCTGAGCCTAACCATATGCGCCCTGCAAACTGAGAATCGTGGATTTGTTGATTTACACATGTATTGGTGCTCTTCTGAAAACTGTTGCATGAGAAAACTTTGGTCGGAGACAAAGGTCCGTATCCTCTGAACCAGTTGACCGTCACAGGAAGGTCCTCCCCCGTTGATATGGAATAGTCACAATTTAGTGTGGTGCCATACCCAACAACGGACAGTACTTCTGAGTTCTGTTGGCAAATGTAGTATTAACGTGTGGAGAAAGTATCATGAACAAATGGCTTATCTAAGAGCATTTCATTGTCCAAAGGTGTACGTTTGTTGTTTCACATAGACCTGATGTAAGTGAAGAGAATATTTTATAAAAAAAAAACATTTGTTGTTTTGCAAATTAAATATTTCATGGAAATTGTTTTGAAAGAATATTGGTTCATTGAGGCATTAAGGTCGTTAACGATAAGGTCAATTAATCATATCTCTTTGTGCGATGTTTGAAGTATTCAACTTACCGCAGCGGTGACAGTCATTTGTCTCCAGATGTCTGGAGATTTGTTGCTTTTCTCATTTGGCACCGCGGCACTGTACGTAGAAGCACCAGCGAGCAGCACAACAAACAGAAACAAAACCATCTTCATTTCTTGACTCTTGATACTATTAACTCCTTATCAAAAGATATGCTCATGAAGGCGAATTCAGCCTCCCTATATAGCGACGAACCAACTTAATTTACATACAGCAGTATTTGTCCGTTTACTGTATTGGGTATCTACCTGAACTTTTGACATCCCCTATACAAACTATTACGAACATTAGTTTCTTACAAAGCACCAAAGACAAACGTCTTGTTTTAATTGTTTAGTTAGTTTATGGGAATATTCGCACCTTTGCTCTAATTGATCTACAAGACAATTATCCGGTGAACCTCACCCACTCACCTTGTTCGTTTATTTAATGATATGTTGTTGCCTTATGTACCAGGTTGTAAGACTCTCACGGATGACGTCACTTACATTACCAGGGGTAAAATGTGGAGTTAGAACTAATTTACATGCAAGCGGTGTGTGCAATAGGTGACTCCAAAACAAACATTTGCGACATAAGCAAGGGTTCTCACACCTTTTATTGACCTGGTACAGTTTAAACCAGTGGTTCTCAAACTCGGTTTTCGGGGCCGCATGCGGATCCCAACTACTTACTTTGCGGCTCGCACCAGACCTCAGAAAACCACCAAACATTGCTATTTTACCTTTCAAAGTCGTATTCTTTAGTGATTTTCTCAAGATTTTGTTTTTTTGCGGCTCCCCACACACTTAAAAAATACTTTTTGGCCCCGACAATAAAAAAGTTTGAGAACCACTTTAAACAGTGAATACCATCAGTGTGTTTTGTAATCAAGCAATGTGTAATTGCTTTATGAAAACAAATTTACACAATCTAATAAAACAACCTGGCTATCTACAAAGATCTATGTATCAGCATTTAGCGTTCTACATCAAAAATATTCTTTTCTCACTTTTTAAGTACCTTTATTTAAGCAACATCATGCATTGCAAGATAAGTAATAATGAAAAATCAACCGAAATAACTAACACAACATTTCCAAAATACCACCACGCCAAATTTAACGCTAAGGATTGCCTTGAACACAGACTGCAAAGCGTCCGAATCTAATTGACGTTTGTACCACATGGGGGCGCCACATTCTCTGGAACATCACACACAAATATAGCAGCCGGGTCCGAGTTGAAAACGGTTCCTGCAGCGCATGCTTGGTGGTAGATTTTGCCTCCATAACACTGGTAGTAGCTACTGCAGTCGTCTGGATCTTTATACAAGCCATCGGTTTTGCCCGAACACGTAAAGGGATTGACTTCTAGCACTACTGATTTGGCGTCGGCGGCCGTAGTCGATACACTCATGGCTTCTCCGTTGCACCAGTATCTACCAGCGTCGTTTTTTTCGATATTTGAGATCGTAAGTGAAAATCCTGTTGTACAGATGGGACTTTGATTTAGGGAAGGGAAACAGAGTTAACTAGTATCTTTTTGTAGTGATCTTTGTCATTTACCCGAAATAGGATGATTTCTGATTTATTGTCGCTTACATAGTATAGCAAAGTCATGTGTATGCTTTCAACTTACCGTCAAGAGTGGCTCGTCCGATCCATCTATTCATTGCCTGCTCTCTATATCCTGCCCCTGTGTAACATGGATTAGACAGTATCATTTTTTGTAATATGTTCATGCAATGTTTCAAGAATGTTGTTGCGATAAACTCGTCGTGTTTTTTTTCGGTTTACCACCTATAGTTATGATACGTACTTTGCTTGACGTCGTATACCACAATTGAAACGCACTTTAGATTATAAATGTAGGTAGTATTTTATGCTCTGAAACAACGATCTTTAACATACCCTCTTAATTTCCTTTAGAGAATCCTCTGGAGCACACTGTCTAATTTTTGTTAACTACTACAGAAAATATTTCATTGTTTCATTGCGCAAGAGTTGTTTTGCTAATTTCGTTTGATCTTGAATTTTTTTATTCTAATTCCTTAAGAAGTTTGGGTTTGTAAAAGTTTATTCCCTACCTGGTCCACCTGATCCTTGGTAGGACACTTTCTCGTAAACCATTTCGTATTCGTTCTTGGTGAGGTTCACTGGGCCCTTGTACCAGTAAGTAGACCAATCGCAGAACGCAAGAGAACAACTGCAGAAAATGTACAAGTCATTTATGTGTTCCTTGACAGGATAATATGTAAGTGTTAGTAAGTACTTACTTGCAACTGAGAGTGACAGTGTCGCCCACGCTGGTAACAACGTTTTCGTCACTCACTGACACTACAAGGAGTCTTGGGGTCTCGCCATGTCCATACCGAACTCTCATGACAACAGACTTCTCATCGATTCCAATCTCCCCGTTTTCAGCAAATTCTTCACCTTCTAACGATATTTGGCACCAGAAATTGTCGTTGTCATAAGATCCTACCTGAAATCGTATCTAGTTTTCGATTTTGGACAAAATAAACTGGTCATCTGGAGTGGGTGTAGTCAAGGAAATAAAAGTGGTTTTTAAACTATAATGAAATCCTGTTTCTGCCCCACTTGACGCAAAGTTGTAAACGGGCCTGAAGTTGGAGCCCGGACCCGAAAGTACAAGCCCGAAACCCGGCCCGAACCCGAATCGTTTTTGAGAAGCCCGTTATGGTTCGTAAGTTTGGTTTATCGATCTTACAGGTCTTTACCTTCCGGAACGACAAAGACAGCAGACAAGAATAGACAATGACTTCAAACAAGGCGTTTTAGGGCGATTGGGCATTAGGTCAGGTCTAGCAACTAACTGCTTGTCTAGTAAGTTTATGCAAACAAAACTGACACAGAGTGTGAAGTCAGACCCGTTTTTCTTAAGAAACCTAAGTGTGAAGTTGGTTTGACTTATAATTTTTACTTGACGACCAAATTAGTATAGGCTTTTCGCGTTTTAACTACGTATAGTGCGGGCAAAATCAATACATTATACTTGACGACATAGTGACTACTAAATGGGCCTATAAACTGAAACTTACTGGCGCGATGACTAGGGAAGGTGTTCCGGAGCCAAGCCACATGCGCGCCCCAAACTGAGCATCGTGGATCTGCTGGTTTAAACAAGTGTTGATGCTCTTTTGAAAGCTGTTGCATGAGAAGACTTGAGTCGAATCGCGATGTCCATATCCTCTGAACCAAGTGACTGATACAGGAAGGTCCTCCCCGGTCGAGATGGAATAGTCACAATGTAGTGTGGTGCCATATCCAGCAATGGACAATACTTCTGAGTTCTGTTGGTAAATGCAGTATTAACGTGTGAGGAAAGTATCATGAACAAATGGCTTATCTAACAGCATTTTACTCTATCGCACAGAGTTTAAGAGTGGGTCTGAAATGGGGGTCCGAAACTAACCGACCCAAACCAGATTGTTTAAAAAACATGAAGCCCGATCCTGGCTGAAAATTTGGTGAATATGCGTCAAAATACTAAATATCAAGCCCGAACACCACCAGAAAAATCTTGTATACCACATTTTACAACTCTGGCGTACCACAAAGTCATTGAGTTTTAGTTTAAACCAGTGGTTCCCAACCAGGGCCCATGGCCCCCCAGGGGGAGTTATGTTCCGGGGGGCCACGGACGTATATTCACAAGAAACACCCACTGAAAGTCATTTTCACTTTAACTTTATTCCCGGATTTAATCGACTATTTCACATACTATTTGTTTAAAGTGAGGTTTATCACGCTCATTTACTATATATTTAAGGCCAAAAACAATACCGCATTCCAACGCGACATTGCTATCTACATTTAAAGGGGGCCACAGGTCCTACATGGTAACTTGAAGGGGGCCACGAGGCTAAAA
The DNA here is from genome assembly GCA_003260075.1 of Phallusia mammillata. Taxonomy (NCBI): domain Eukaryota; kingdom Metazoa; phylum Chordata; class Ascidiacea; order Phlebobranchia; family Ascidiidae; genus Phallusia; species Phallusia mammillata. The sequence continues at coordinate 281,562 of QLIY01000031.1, read as the reverse complement.
AGTTACTTTAAGGGGGCCGTGGACCACGAAAGGTTGGGAACCACTGGTTTAAACGTTCTAACTGTCCAGTTTTAAAATAGTTTAATGATGTGCAAGGCAATACATCATATTCCAAACGTACTCTAGTCATTGCATCTTACAAACAATTGCAAGAGCTACTATACTACAGTAATACAAAAAGCTACTACAACACCTTTATTACCTCTACAAAGACTGTCATTTGTCTCCAAACTTCTGAAGATTTGTTGATTTTTCTGTTTGGCAATTTAGCTCCATTAACCGAAGCACCAGCTAACAGCACAAGACACAGGCAAACTTCAAATATCATTCTTAACTCTAAAACTTAACTCTAACCCTTAGCTCTAAAAATGTCGATTAAGTCCAATTCAGTCGCCTTATGAAGGGACGATGCTGTATTATTTCAACACACCAATGTTTGTCCGTTTATTGTGAAGGGCCAATGACAACGAAAAACGTCCTTCACTAAGCTGCCTATGGGAATGTTTGCACCTTTGCTTTCGTCGATCCCTAATCACATGGTAAACTTTTAGCGAGTGATGTTATTCGTTCGTTTGTTTGTTTGTTTGATGACATATCACGTACCTCCGTTGGCCACCGAGATCAAAGTTTGAGTGATTCAACTCTAATTGCCACATAATCTACAAAACAACTGAAAATTTTCAACAAGAGAGAAGAGTGGCACAAGTACTGGAATGAAAACATCCCAAAGGGATGCGATCAAATTTTAGACCTAACCGCCCCGTTGTCAGGTTTTGAGTCTGCTTCCCCACATGAATGGGTTGTAGCGAATCACCTTCGATACAGACTATAGGCTACACCAATGAGAAACAGTTTCCAATCCTTACTGCCCCTACTGTGAAGACAAGGTGCAAGACACCAATCGCTTGGTGTTGAACTGTCCATCCACCCGAATTGCAGGGGGCTACAAATCTATATGTGAATGTGGCGAATTATTTTGACCATGATTGCGAATACATTGGGTCAAGATGTTGCACCATACGACACCACATAATCAGTTGCTTGAATGTAACAGAAAGGTTTGCATTTCACACAGAAAATATCATTATGGATGCGTTTTGTATCCAAAAAACGTGTACTTTTGTTATTATAGTGATTTTACACAATTCAGTACCAACATTTTTACAATTCTCATGTGACTAAAAATCCAAGTATCAGCCTTCGACCAACAACAAGTATGCTCTTGTAAACAATCTCAGTTCCTTTATTTATGCAACATCATAAGAAGAAGTTATCGTAAAAAAACAAAACACTTTACAGTCACCATTTGAAATACAACCACACCTAATTAAACACCAAGTTTTATGTGCATCACCGCAGTCTGGCAAAGACTTCTCGATTCTAATAAACTTTCGTGCCACACGGAGGCGCAACATTTTCTGGAACATCACACACAAATATAGCAGCGGGGTCTGAGTTGAAAACGGTTCCTGCAGCGCATGCTTGGTGGTAGATTTTGCCTCCATAACACTGGTAGTAGCTACTGCAATCTTCTAAATCTTCATACAAGCCGTCGCTTTTGCCCGAACACGTGAAGGGTCCAAGCGGGGTGACCTCTAGCACAACTGATTTAGCGTCAGACGCAGTTTCGCCTATTTGGTTGTCTTGAACTTCGCACCAGTATCTTCCGGCGTCGTTTTCTTCCACATTTGAAATGGTCAGCGAAAAGCCTGTCATAAACATGGCCTATTTTGATTATTTTTTTGAATAAAAATTCATTATAGAGTACATAGTTATATTATACTGTGCTTTAGTTAATTAAACAGCGATTTAGGATATGTGCAACAGGGTTACGTGATACAATGTTACATTTTAAAATTTAAAATGTCTTCTATAGTACTACTTCAAACTAATGATGATAATTGAAACTTGTTTCTATGTTCAGCGTACCAATTTGCTAAAATAGCACTCGTTGTGTCTTAAGTGGATGAATTCTGCTTATTTTAGTCGTTAATCTTAGTATTTCAAACAAAGTTTCTACCAGCTTTGTTAGTTTTCTACAAACAGTGCAGCTTTGCCCCAACCCAGCAGATAGAAAAAATATGATCGACACATATTGTGTAGTTTTACACGTTCAAGGCTCTTATTGTTGACTTACCATTAAGAGTGGCTCGGCCCACCCATCTATTCAAGGCCTGCTCGTATCCCGTTCCCGGGGGGGGGGGGGGGGGGGGGGGGGGGGGGGGATATGTCCAGTTTGCTTTTCGTATACCATTTCATATTCATTCTCTGCAACGTTAACCGGCCCCTTATACCAAAAAACATCGGCACAATAGCTTCCAGAACAACTACACAATACGATAGGGTTTGATTTTACACAATGAATAAACTATGTTTATATGCAGGGTTGCCATACCGTCCTTATTTCTAAGATTTGTCCTTATTTTCGAGGGCTATGTCTTAGGAAAGTTTATTGTCCTTATTTCTAAGAAATGTATTTCTTTTTGTCCTTCTTTGACTTACGTCTTTATTTTGTCTTATTTTCAACACTTACAACTCAAATCCCTGCTAGAAGTAAAGGTAAACCTGGACCTGAGCTGCCGTGAGACGCACGAAGTATTTTTTTTAAAAAACAACGAGTTGCTGGAACAGATTGTTTCTGGCCCAAATATTGCATATGAAATGTCATGGCTCGTAGAAATGCAAAAAATTGTTCAAAAACGTTAATTTTTCGGTTGTCCTTATTTTTGGTTTCATGTCGATGGCAACCGGGGGGGGGGATTTATATGCATACTTACGTGCAGTCAAGAGTCACAGTATCTGTAACATTGGCAGAGCTGTTTTCGTCGCTTACAGAAACTGTATGAAACTTTGGGGTCTCATTCCCATATCGTACTCGCATGACAACAGACTTTGAATCCACTCCAATTTCTCCGTTTTCAGCCAACTCGTCGCCTTCTAACGATACTTGACACCAGAAGTTTGTGTTGTCGTCGTATAACACCTTGAAATAGGTTTTAACCAATTCAGTAATTTTTGAGTGTGGTCAACTATATGATAACTTCAAAAAGTGCGAAAAATATGCTATTCGAACAGAAGAATAACTAATGTAAGATAAAGTGGTTCTTGGGCGAATACAGCCTTGCGTTCCACTTCTTATGAATACCTGGTCTTTTCATGCCCTATTTTAAGTCACCGATGACTCGTACTAATAGAACATCTTAAGTGGGACTTACTGGTGCAACGATAAGAGATGGTGTTCCAGACCCAAGCCACATGCGTCCTGCAAAGTGGGAATCGTACATCTGGTGGTTTGAACACTGATTGTAATACTTCTGAAATCCGTTGCATGAGAAGACTTTGGTCCAAAACCGAGGCCCATCCCCTCTAAACCAGGTGACGGTTACAGGAAGGTCCTCTCCAGTTGAGATTGAATAGTCGCAGCTTAGTACTGTGCCATAATCGACGATGGACAAAACTTCTGGATTCTATTGTTGTTAAATGCATCTTTTAAACATAAGACTATGTTCATTTATAATTAAGTACATAGCTAAAGGATAATAACTTATTTCAAAAGGTTTCTTTGAGAGTTTTTTTTTTTGAAGTTTGTCAAGTAAACGTGACTTTTGATAAAGGCTAGATAAGGTGGCGCATGTTAGAGCAATATTTTGTTCAGCAAAAAGATACAAGTCAGTATTTGAGTGTAAAAACATCATCTTTCGACAGTTTCTATTCTCATCGTCAGGTAAAATAAAACCATCAGAAGGGATGCAACTAGGTACTTTACAACAGTAAACATTGGGGCGACGCGAAGTAAGGTAAAAGCAATAAAGCGGCGATAAAAACGCAATGGTTACAACCGGGTTTATCAGAGGCATTGGCAATATTTATTAAACTTTAAAGTTCGCAAACTTACCTCAACAAATACACTCATTTGTCGCTTAACCACCTCGGCAGCTTCATTACTTTTCTCATTTGCCACTGCTGCACCGAACACAAAAGCAACAGCGACTAACGCATATGCACAAATTTTCATTTTAGGTTGCATAATCTTAACTTTTCAGCAAAATAAAACGTAGATTTAACTAAAAACTCAGTCGTATAACAAAACTCAAACGTGTAACACTTAACAAGCACATTCCTGAAACAATCACCCGATGCAGCTTAGATAACTTTCCGCACTGTTATTGGTACAGTGTTATCAGACTTTTGGACCACATGCAACTTTTCACACGGAGCTCCGTTACACACAATAGTATGGTCGGTTTAGTGTTAAACCCACAATCAATAAGTTGGATTAATTTGCGGAACTGAAAATAGCAATTATAACCGCCACGACAACCGGAAAAATATTCTACCGTCGAATTAGCCAATAATGAGGTCACCAAGTTTTGACTAATGCAATATGAAGTGTGCACATGTGGACGGCTGGTAATGTCTTTCTCTCACTCTTATCTTACGTCACCGGTGACCTCATGTTTTGCGTCATTGCACCGCTACTGTGAATCGTCAACAAAAACAAACAAACAAATAAGACTGATGACTTTTATTTTCACGCATAGATTGTAATGTACAAGGTTGATGCAAATCGTAATCATAAAAGCAGATAGGCAAATCATGACGAATCACTTTTGAGATCCAGGATTGCTTGTGGGTTGACAGCGGACTATTTATGGTTAGAAAACTTCTAGGACCACTGATTTGGCGTCGGTGCCTGTTTCTCCCAAATTTTTGTAACCCGAACCCCGCATTTCGCACCAGTATCTCCCGGCGTCACTTAAGACAACTTGTGATATAACCAGCGAGTCACCTGTGGGAATATAAGACAATTTTAAATAAGGCCTTGATCTATTTGTGTGAACTTATTTTTGATGCCGTGGTTAACACATGCAATTTACATTTTTTTAAATTTTTATAAACTTTAAATTTAACCACAAAAAGGCTTAGAAAATATTTGCAACATGATGAAGAAAGGAGTTATTCATATTGAATAAGAATTAAATCGTGTACAGAATATATAAAATTCAATATTAAAATATTTACCTAATGCACAAAGGTTACCAAAACATATGTTCCAAATTTTAAACCTTAAACTTATTTAGTTGCACTTTGCAGCTGGTGGTGGTTAAGGATGTAGAAGTGACAAAGTAGCGCTTACCATTGAGATAAGCTCGGTTCGTCCATTGGTTATAGGACGTGAACTTGGGTTCCGTCCCGCGGAAACCAGTAACACGTGAGAACACCAACTCATATTGGCTGTCAGTAGGGTTTTCTGGTCCTTTGTACCAAAACACGTCGTCACAGTGATATTCTCCGCATCTGCCATGGGACAAATATAGATTAAAAAATTAGGTGTGTTTGTGTCTGTGGTTTGATTTGGCTTCATAGTTACGGACTATTATGGTCAATCGCAGATTTCGTTTTACTGCTTGTAATCAGTTATTCAGCGGAAAATATTCAGCTTAGTTGCACATTTCGGTTAAACGCAAGAATATCTGTATTTCAAGTTAGACAGAGGTGGTGCAATAAAATGTAGCCAACACTCTACTTCAACTCAAGATTAAGAATGCATTGACGACTTTAACTTCTGCCAAAACATGTAGTTTCAAACGGTTTGATCAGTAGTTACTTACGTGCATTGGATTGCTACTTCGCTGCCGACGCTTGTTTCGACATTTTGTCCACTGACTGAAACTGAGTGGAACTTTGGCAGTTCGTAGGGTCCCGGGATACGGAATACAACAGACTTTTCATCGATTCCCAGTTCCGCGTTTGACGCCAAGTCGTCTCCTTCCAACGATATTTGACACCAAAAGTTCTTGTTGTCGGTGGCTTGCACCTAACAATAACGTTAATCGTAACGAAGTCGATTTTTAAAACAATATTCATTTGGAAATGTAGCGTTTAGATCAGTGCTTTTCAATGGTTTCATATGCTTGCGTCACAGTAACAAGTTTCGGGCGAAAAAATTTCAAACACATATAGGACTGAAACTTTTTCAAACACAAAAATGTCCCACATAACTAATGTGGTAAGGAAGGCTCCTTCACAGGAAGAAAATGAGTTTGTACCGTTGCTATGCATATTCGGGCTTTGTTGGTTACTGAATAAATGGTGATGTTTACACTGATTGCCTCGACTTTGGTTGAAAAAGATACAAATGCAGACACTTTAGACTACATACACACTTCAATAGTCTCTACAACCCCGTGTGCACGGAGAATCTGATTAGTGCGCGTTAGGATTTTAGATTCTGTATCTGGTTAACGGTAAATTTCACTACCTACCTCGGTTACTAATAGAGAGGGAGTGTTCACATCTAGAGACAATCGGCCTTGGAACTCAGAGCCGTAGACCTGGTGGTTGTAGCAGCTTTTGGTCAGCTTGGTGTAGCCGGTACATGACAAAACTTTGCCAGCAGATCGAGGTCCGTCTCCCTGGAACCAGGTGACCGTTACAGGCAAATCCTCCCCACTAGAGATGACATAGTCGCAATTGAGGATAGCTGGTAGCTTACCATTGTAGGTAACTTCTTCAGCCTGCAGAAAAGAATATTTGAGCTGGAATATTCAATTCTTTATGTTTTGTTGTAATGGTTCAATATACAAGAAGAACGCCTGTTGTTTAATAGTCACCCTGGCTCAGCTTGAATCAGTAAATGACATAATTCTGTTTTAATAAACGTTTTACTTTGTGACTGTACCATTCTGGCCATCCAAAATATTAAACTGGTGCGTATATAACGTGCACAAATGCACTTTTCGAATCGAGTAGCAGGCCTTTTTTTACTACTGTGTCAAAATATTAGTTGATTTTTGCATACGTACCTTGGTAATGACCTTGACTTGTTTGTGAACAGCTGCTCCCTTGACCACAGCGCATACAGTCAAAAGTACAACACACAGACTAAATTCAATCTTCATTTTTCGGTTTACGATATTTCGTTGCTTTTCCAAACGTTTCTGTCTCGGAGTCCTTGGATCGCAGCATTTTTATACTATGTATCGGGCGTGGTCTTTGTAAATTTTACGACATTGACCTTTCTTATCGTAAATTTTCTTGAACTTTTGACTGCATGGTAAACAGACTTTATCTATGATAGTTTGTCGGGAAAAAACACCCGGACAGGTTTTTAACCCCTTTAAAATGCCAACCCTTTTGTTGAGTGACATATTTCCTACATATAAACCTTGTATGCGCAAAATTAGGTGACAGAAAATCCCTAAAAATCATTTGTTCTTTGACTTAACGCATGCAACTGTGCCATAAAGAGTTTTACAGCGCATTTTTACAATACAAATTGGCACATAGTATTTAGCCTCCCGTTAAGGATTGCAACACCGTTAACATTTTACCCCTTGGAAGAATGTTAGCAGTGAGTTTTATTGTATCCGTTAGTCTGCCGGTTGACGCAAGTTGTGGTTACCCCATGCTTTGGGAATTTTTATTCATGAACCAATATTGGAACTCTCTGAGGCTTTCATACGTCATCGGTGATTTAGGGCCTGTTGCAACTGCTAGAAGAAGCAAAGGGTTACCATTTAGAGCGGGGACTTTGGAGGTGTCAACAGTCTGCTATTAAACTTTTACATTGGTGTTTTCTAGAGTGCAATTTTTTGTGAGGTGATGCAAGTTAAATACTCACTCACAAGAATGTATGATACAGCCCCGTAGCTGCTGCAGGGCTGTGATAGTTTTTTTTCGATTACACCAAATGTTTATAAAAACAGCTAAGCAAAATGTAAACAAGTGTACCAGGCAAGCCAACCTCTTGAAAAATAACTGAAAACTTGCACATATTAAATACATTTTTTGCAAACGTTGAACTAACGTTGTTGTTATCATTACTGCATAGCCAAACTTTGCTTTATATATTCAGAACCTGAAAAACGAGCCACAGGGCAAGATTCTGTTCGTGCCTTTGGAATTACCGGAACCGAAGCACATCCGGGTTGGTTATAAGTCCCTGTTGAAGTCATGTTTGCCAGCTGATCTCCCGCCCAGCACAAGTTTGCAGCAGCAACAACAACAAGACGCTACTAACGGTTACCTGAAAGGCGTTCAAGATAGTGGCTGGCTTGAACAGGTTGGTTTCTTGACTGCTTGGTGATTTGTTTGGTTGTTTTTATTGGCTTGTGTGCTATTGATATTATTTTTAAAGTATGGTTTTTATTCTGCTTTTTCAATGTCCACAGTAGGTTGGTGGCAACATTTACAGGTATTATATGTCAATGTCAAGGAGCGTTCTTGGTAAAGCCACTGTTTTTAGTTAATACCATGACTAGTTGGTTAATCAAATAACATGGTGGTTGGTTAATTCGTTGCACCAGCGGACCTGAAAGTTTCATGTTGGATTACTTGATTGATTGGTTAAACCTTGTGTTTTGGCTTTGCTAATCGGTTGCTTGAAAACCTTGTTGGTTGGTCTAACCTTGTGTTTGGTTGGATAAATATTATTATAGGTGCCTGTGTTTGCTGGTTTGTGAATTAGTTGTTTGATAATCGATCGTTTGAAAAGCTTGGTCGGTTAGCTATGTTAACGTCTAGCCAAACAGAATATATTTTTTTCAAATAAATGTCTGTTAACTGGTTGATTGTGCTGTTAGCCTGGTAATTGGGTTGGTTAATACTTCATGTTGGTATTTTTGTTTGCTGGTTGTCAGTAATTGTTGAGGTAACCCAAAAAGCGAATAAAATGGTGATTGGCAGAGCTAGATGTTTGCTTGCCTAATTAATTGACCAGTTAACCGTTGGTTTCTGTGTTTGGTGGATTAAAAGTTTGTATTGGTACTTGTGGGTCGGGCAATTCAGCAACAAACTGAACCGTCTACGTAAATATATACGTGGTTTAATAAATAGACAATGTACAGCGTAAACCCTTATTAATATCTTCAAGGTATCAATGCTTCTTCGTGCATCTGGTGTGGTGGTCGATGTGATGGACATTCGTGGAGCTTCTGTGATTCTGGCGATTGACGATGGTTGCGATTCGGTACCGCAGATTTCGTCAATTGCTCAGCTTCTATTAGACCCCTACTACAGGTAATTTGAATTGTGATCCACTCAAGGCGTAAAAACAACAACAAACAACAAACAATAAATAGTAATAAGATGCAGCTTGGTTTGTCACTGAGCAACCGTCATATATTTTGCGACACGAAAATTACAAAACATTTAATCTTGTAACTTTCGAGTGTTGCTATGCTAACGCAACTTCTAAGTAAATATTTCTTTGGAGAGGTAAACACTGAGAACATTTTCCAATGTCTAAACTACTGTTACGTTGTATATGTGTATTATGTCATATCACACGAACAGTTCTCAAAAAGCGTGCACGACTGACTTGGAAATTTCCCTATATTCATTTAGTATCAGCAATGACATTTTTGGCTGATAGGACTTTTTGTCATCTTATGGTTTTATTTCTCTTGTGCAGGACGATCGAAGGTTTCCAGGTTCTGGTGGAGAAAGAGTGGTTATCATTCGGTCACAGATTTAGTCACAGAAACAGGTTTAACGACATCGAGTCAAGCGGCTTCACTCCAGTCTTCCTACAATTTCTTGACGCCGTTTATCAGGTTTGATCTTCTTGTATGTTGAACCATCACAACAACTACAAAAAATATTTACCAAAGTCCAAAGCTTTACGTTAAAAACAATGCGAAAACAAATTCAAATAGCAATTTGCTGTTTTTAACTAACAGGTTGTCATTATTTTTTTGGTTTTTGTAACAGTTTAGATAAACTTGATTATAAAAAATATCATTAAAATTTTGTTTCTGATTAGGTCCAGTGCACAAACGCCGAAAACTTTAGTAAAAGCGGTTTTGCAACACTTGTATTCACAAGCTGGTTCTCGATTCATCAATAAACCCGCTTTTAAACCTCTTTAATACCACAGGAATAACTAACATTAAACTTGAAATAAATTAACTTTGTCAGGTTTTTGCCCAATTTCCAATGTCGTTCGAGTTCAATTCGACTTTTTTGGAAGTACTCGCTTACCATTCGGTGTCGAACCGATTTACGACCTTTCTACTCGACTCTGATTACGAGCGACTTGAAGCGGGTATCTTATTCGATAAAAACGAGTCACGGAGTTCCAGATCACCCGGTCGACATTCTCTTACTTCGACGAGCTCTATTTCTTCAGCTGGTGAGTACTTGTGACTCGACTAAAGATTAGTTCTTGCGCGAGTGTCAGTTTTTCTTTTGACAGAACCACTTGTTGAATATATTTGTATTACATGACATTTGTGCTTCACAGCCCGCTATAAAATTGCTACTTTTTTCGTTTCCGTGTTTTATTCTACTGAAACTCATTAATGCTACAACTTAGCATTTACTCTGCGTAATTGGCTAAACTGAGTGTTAAAAACTAAAAATGACACAAACTTTTTGCTTTGAAAGTATTCAAATATTCATAAATGTTTCGCACACTTGGACATACAAGATTTTGTTTTGGTGTTTAGAGTCAGTTCGTGGAGATCGACTGATTAAATCATTATGGAAATACATTGATTGTTGCAACAAACGTTCTCCAGTTTTCCTCAATCCATTGTTCTGTCCTGATCAGCCTTTCAACCAGGTTTGTGTGGTCTAACATTTCGCAATGGTGTGTTATGTTTGCTTCAGTTGAATGGGTTGCAGATGCAACTGTTGCTTTTGTGATTAAAGTGCTTTGTTCAGCAATAGAACTAGGGCTCACTTTCGGAAGTGGATTGCGATATTGTACATTAGACTTCATTTACGAAACAATAGCCACAATTTTATTTTGTGAAAATACAACTTATTTTTTTAGTTTTAAGACACGGGACAAAAGAAATTCATATTTGTTCAATGTATTAAAAAATAGTAGGGGCCGCCCGGTGGACAAGACCCCTAATGTTTCCAAACAATGAGTTAACAGGGCGAACTTAAGCCTCACTAATTATTGCTAATATGTGATTTTCACGTATTCACGTTTACAAACCAAATAGAGAATTCATACTTTTTAGTGGCCAACTGACCATATCTTCATTTTTAACATGTGTCTCTCTTAATATACCTTCAGGGTTTTAATGTAGGTTTTTAAATATTTCAGGTTTTGAGACCTGTAAGTGCGGCAAGTCGGTTAAAGATCTGGCCCTACTACTTGTGCGAGTCCTTAAGTGAAGGACCAACTTACGATGGTTTGATGGGAGAGCTCAATAGCGGTACCAGCCACAACGAACAAGAAGCAACTGAGGTGGGTAAATGTGTGCATGATATAAATTCTCAATCTTTGATTTGCGGCAGTGTCGCGAAGTATTCGTTTCTTTTTTCGTGTTTTGGGGCCTAATGGCAAAATACATAAGTAAATTATAATTTTAGAATTTTTTTTCGTTTTTTGTTACCGAAACACTTTCAGACATCACATTAAAGTTGAAAATTACTGCTTTTTGCGTTTTTTTTCGGTAATGTAGAGTTATTCACGTGACTGATACTCAAAAAGTGTAAGGATCACCGGTTTATGGTAAGCACACAGACAATATCGAATCCTGTTTTCTATGGCAGTGTTTCAAACTTTCGTAAAACTATAATACATAAAATTTTGTACAAAAACAAACTGAATAGGATGTTTATTAGGAACTTAATGAAACATAGGACGGGAAGCATTTCGTGGGTTCGAATCCCACCGTAGGCTTGTTTTTTTCTAGCCCATGCCTTGCTATGTGGGAGTGCTTGGCAGACCAAATTGAATGTGCCGTAATGGCTGGCTGGCGTGAATGCTTTTAAAAAACGTGTCTGTCTTCGTAAAACTTAGTCCCTTTTAATTCAGACAAGTGAAGTTTGGGGAGGGGCGACCGCCCGGCGCGTAATTAATGGTTGTTATGACAACACGAGAGACGCCCAGCCCGACTATATCAGGTGAGAACATAAAAAGCTATTTAATAGTATAAGAGTGTTTGTAAATAATCTTAAACCATATTGGCAATAATTTCTATTTAAATGATAAGCTATTGTGAAATCAATGCTTTATCTTATAATATTGTTTTTAACTGCCAATTTACCCTATTTTAAACAGAGCAATGTTAATATGGTTATCATGTCTGTTGTCTATCGTTACAAATCACGTTTAAGTTGATAGAAATAGGCAATAGTTGATCAAAATTCAAGGAAATTGCTTTTGTTGTAAATTTTTATTATTTTGTTTGTGTTGTAGCACTTTACTTCAGCAAATCGAACGCTTAAACAAAGAGCTTGGGACTACTGACGACTCGTGGCAAAATACGTGGAAAACTTTGAACACTTCATCACACCAACTTTCCGTAAGTTACATTTTGTTTGATACAATTGAACCTTGTTTGTGTCGAAAAGCGACCTTAATTTAGCAGAATTATTTCAACATGAAAACAAATATTTACCATAGTTTCGTGACACATTTTGAAACCGCTATTTCCGAAAGCTAATTGAAAATATTGACAAAGCAAGCATTATGTCTGTGAGAAATTCAACACGTACCCTTAGCTGAACCGGACAAAAACTGTTGGAACAGTCCCTAATTGTCATACTGCTTCGAAAAGGTCAAGCAATATTTCTCATAAAGGTCCTTATCAAAAGATTATTGTATCGTGTATATGCTTATTATTTTTTCGAAACTAACACTTGTGTGTTTTTTTAACAAAATTTGAACCATAAAAACCAGTCTTTCTTTTTCAACGGTTCACTTTCAAATTATTTGTTTAAATGGAAAACTTTCCGCTCACAAAACAATCCAATGTAAGTTATAACTTAAGAATAATCTGCTACAGAGAGGGCTCTTTAACACAAACTGCCCTGGTTTAACCCCTAATAGCATCACATTGTGTCATAAACACGTGTTCATCACGTTTACGTGACATGGCGCACCCTCACCCATACTTACCGCGTAAAACTGTGTTTACCGAATAATCAGGGCGATATCACTGAGAAAACAAGACGGGCGCAGCGGGATATCAGGTCATTACACACCTTGCAGACAGAGGACATTATTGTCAAGGTAAGGTTATTTAAGACAATGTGTTATCAGTGGTGCTTTGAACTGTTTAAATGGGGTTTCAATTCGAGTGTGTCGCTGAAATTTTGAATCCCCGGTTTGGATTGTTCGGTTTGCGGTGACGTGGCGTGCTTTGATTGGTGCTTGTTGACCTTTTTTGAGGTGGCACTTGATCCGTGTAGTCGTTAACGTAGCGTTGTGTGTTTTTGATAAGAGAGCGCTAAACGTTGTTGATCTCATCCCGTGTTACTCTTCATCAATCACGGTGTCTTTTCAGTTTTATCGTGGTTTAATCTAGAGTGCTGTGAAATAATTTGGCCATAAACCCGTACAACAGGTTCAACTTTCAGCATATTTAAATCAGTCCGTGTTTTTTGACCTTAATGCGAAAATTTCGAAATACGTAATTCTCTTTTCAGTTTTTATTCAAATTGAATTAGATTGATGTTACTTAGTGCAACAACACTTATAAAAACATGGACTGCTGCTAGTGTGCTGACATACCATGTATAAGCAACCAAACTTATCTGTAAAAAGCTCAGACAATTTCTGTACGAATGTACCTTTGAGTATAACATATTTTTTACTTTTTCAAAATATTTAGCCCACATTTTTGACCTTTTCAAGCCTTTTTTCGTTTTTGATACGCCCGGTAATTCCTTGATTCCTGTATTTATTGGACTACACTGAATATTTATCTCACCCTCTTGTTGTTACCTGTTACATGTTTTTACTTTTTATTTTCCAAAGCGTTTCCAGCGAACTCGCAGAAACTTTCTCTTCGTAAGTTGCAACCTGAGATTGCAAAGTCACAAACTGATCAGCAAAATCACAAACAATCAGATCTTACACATGTCAACGATTTTTTCCAAAAATAAAATAAATTAACAGGCGGCAAATTTAGTTAAAAACAGGCTGAAAAATGTATCCAGCTGATTTTGAAGTAGTGCAGTTCAGTTTTGGTTTCCAAAAAAATATATTTATTTTGCCGCCTGGTATTCCTGTTCTGAAAATCGATTTATCAAGTGACCAAGTTGATTTTTGTTTGTTTGTTTTTGTTCAACTAACATCTACATCTGTAAAATATTTTGTGTTGCCTACATTTGCTTTAGAAAAATGTTTGCAAAGGTTTTGAGCAATTAGATTGAGAGTCAAAGATTAGATCATGAATTGCAACAACACCTATTAACCTAGTTTTCCACACAGGCCAAAGTAATATTTGGAATTAAACTAGTGAAATGAGAAAAAGGTGTAGTTTAGTTTAGAAAATGCCGTACTCTTGAACGGTTACGTTTTTGGGAAAATATTTAAATATTGTCAAACCAAGCAAAGTAATGGAGCAAATTTGCAGCTAGAAACAGTTTATTTCAGTATTAGGAAAGTTGAAGTTTTTGAATTAGAAGTTTTGCCTCAAATTAAATAAAATAGTAAAAAGTCTAGTAACAGATTTTTGAAAAGCCGTAAATGTTAGTCTCAAACAAGCGATTTGAGTCCCACAGCCTAAATTAAAGAAAAATACATACCACTATACGCTACAATGTGTACATTTATTGCCTAAATTTACATTAACACAATTTCAACCGACTTTATGCAAAACAAGGCGCTGAAAAAATGCGTTTCGTCTTTGATTATTCATTTCAAACGTTGCCGCCTTTTTATTGCGCATGCGCTGTTTGTTGCTACTCAACCGTCCAAAACGTCATCAACAGGGTATGGACGTTCTTCAGTCTCAGCAACAGTTTCTGATTCCACGTGGACGAAGCAAGACCACCACCGCTGTCGGCGCAATACCCGCATCTCCTTATCTCATGGTATAGAAATCGTATATGCCCGGGGGAATGACCTAAGTTTACGTTGGAAATTCAGTTACAAAATCCCGCTTGTTTTTGTGTCCCGTGATTCGCCTGGGAAATTGTTGCATGGAAATGTTTTTTGTCCCATTTTGGTTGGCATGGTTTGCGACGTTGCCTATGATTTTGATGGTACTATTTGTTTTCGCTATTATTTCTATGTTGGGAATGTTTTCGATGTAGCGACATTTTTTTTTTTTGAAAGAAAAGTTTTATAATGCTTAGTGTCTAGTGTGGTAAAGTTCTACAAACCACTTGTATGCATTAAATTTATATATTACTTATTATTACCAAAGATCCTTACTAACGTTGGACAGTAATTTATGTCAAAAAGGTTTGGTAATGTAATTTGTACTAACCTTCTAACCAAATGCAAAAACAGATTTGAGGATGAGTGAAAAAACAAATTTGCCTCCTCAATTGGATAATGTTATTTATGTTACTTAAAATTTCAAGGTGAAAATTTGAAACATTCACTTTTGAGTTCTTGTAAAATTTTTGAACGAATCTTGAGAAGCTCTATGAGAATTTTTAAATGAAAATTGTTCCTATTATAACGGCACAGAGGGCTGCAATTCGTGAGGAAAGCGTTTCGTCGGAGACTGGATTTGAAGACATTGCACACACTCTCACACCACATAACAGCAGAGACGCATTCGACACAGCTTCACTGTACGATCAGTTTCAGGCCAACACACAAGAGGTATTAGAGTTGTGTACTTTTGTCGTGTATTTGTTACAGTAACTGTTGTTGTTTATTGTAACTCCCAAGCAATTGACGTAAACGTTAACCCAGGAAGCTAAACTGAAATTTCACGAAGTAAATTAGAAGCTGGTATGTGCTGCATAGCCGTTTTTGTAGCTCAATAGGTATAGTACAATCGCCCCTTGGTCATTGTGATACAACGCCATTTACAAAACGTTTAGTGCGTTATAACTTAATACTTAGAGCACCTGGTTAGATTTAAGTCCACTTTAAAAGATATTGTTTGTTTCCAGGTACGAACGTTCGAGGGCAACCTGTGGAAACGCGGTGCAATGATCAAGGGTTGGAAACTGCGTTTTTTTGTACTTGACACCACAAAGCACGAGGTACGGTAGTAATGTGTCACAAAAGGCTGAGCTTTGTTAATCATATAAATGTATAATCGAAGTTCGTGTGTACGCATTATACCCAAATTATAGCATTGAATTGTGCCATCTGATAAGAGTAATTAATAACAACATTTCGTGACCTTTTCTCTTTTTTTTTACTTAAGACTAAAACAATAAGAGATAAAAACCTGTTTACAGCCAGCACGATAAACCTATTCATTATACAATTTTGTCCTGCATCTAAAATATTTTTTAAAGCGTAAGTTGACCTACAATTTAAAGCACTTGGATTTGCAATCCTTTCTCGTGCGCCTTACAATTTATTCATTTATTTCTCCTTTTTAGCTCCGACAATATGAGAATAAAGGCGATAACGTCTGCAAGAGCATAATAGATTTGAAAGACCTAGAGTCGGTCAAATTGAGTGACCCCATCTCAGGAGCTCCGAAAGAAGTCGACGAAAACGCTTTTTTGGAGGTTAGTACTCGAAATTCAACTAAACTCTCATCATACGTATGTTGTGTGACGGTTTTTGTGTTTGCCAGTTTTTTTTCTTTGTCGCCGAGCAACTCTGTTTAAAGCATCTCTTTAAAACTACAACATATGTTTTTTCTGTAGAAATTTACCCACCTTGTTTAAAAGTGCAACTTTTTTAAAAAACTTGACTTATACTGAACTTTTTACTGTTGAAATCAGCGCGCAAAGTTTGACAACCAACTAATACACATTTAGTTTACTTCTAAATATTATCTATACAAAATACAGGCTATCTTTGAAGTTTTGTGTGCCGGTGAGTCTGTACAAGAGTTCGTTTTGAAAAGCATGCAACAATAACATTTAATTTCCTTTGAAACCCAACCAAATATTTGGCTTTGACCCGCACCTATTCTTCTATTTTTTACCTTCAGGTTCGCGTGTCAAAGCGCCAGTACCATTTTATTGCTGAAACAGAAGAGGCTGCAAAGCAGTGGGTTGACATCCTGCAAGGCGCACTGCAGTGACTCAAATCATTTTATCGTCCTCCTAAGGAATTATTATCTTACACTGTGACGCGTCTTGAAAGCGGGAAACCACCTACTTCGGCTGACGGTTGAACGGCGCCCACTGGCGGATATGAGTTGCACCTGAGAAAGACGCCAGGAGCGCTAGAGACAATATATCCTCCAATCACTTTGTACGATTAAGATTTTGCGCCAAGTGATTAAAGGAAAACCAAACTGAAAATTTTTCGTTGTCTTTTCTTTAAAATACAGTTCATTTGACCGACTGGCCGCGTAGTATTACGAAATAAACTCATTAAAGTGGAAAATGTCACATTTTTATCTTAAAATACTCAGATTGGTTTTCCTTTAACTCTATACTTCAATTTCAACGGCAGTCGATAAGTATGCTCGCATTGTCTGTTGAAAAGAATTCAAATATTTGCTGCTTTATTATTCAACGGCTTGTTTTTAACCATTGGTGTACGAGAGCTTGGTGAACATCTTTGTCTTAATCTTATCTACTCTTCCAAAGCAAGCCATAGGAAGTACCTTTTATGTCTTGCTGCTAAGTTAACACAACCCCAACAAACAATAGGGTAAAGTAAACGATGCGCCATGAAACTAGAAAATGTGTCATAAGTGAAAATTCACACCCATTCGCGGCATTTGGTTGACAAAATTCTGAACTCGTGTGAATTGACCTCGGTGTGCCAATTTTAATTCCCGATTAAAACGGTATTTTTATATTAACTCCGAAAAGATGCTTAGTATGAAATGATACAGAATATCGTTATAATTTTGTAACAAAAATAATTTTGTAACACATATTATGAAAATCTAATTGTCAAAATCAGTTCCTCTTGTGCTACATAGCGCTGTTTGGAACACAAACAGATCGTAAATATCCTCAACAAAAGAGCAAAAATGTTAATTTCTCAGTCTTGAAGCCAATTGACCCATTTTTTTACAACCATCACATACTGTGTTTCTATATTGCTTAAATCGTATCCTCATGACAAGTCCGGTTTTCGCGTTAATTTGGTCATAAACCAGCGAAGGGGAAATTTGTACATGGTCTTATGGTCGTAAATTCCCATTACCAACGTCATACCGGATATTAAAATTTAACAACGTAGCTTTAGGGCAATGTAAATTTGGTGCGTCGGTAAGCATTACAAAAGGTTTAATAATAAGCTAGGGCTTGTCTGGACAATTTCTGATTTCGTGCATAGCAGCAACGCATTTTAATTTTGGAACCGGTCTCAGTTTGCTGAAATGTGAAACTACTGACGATATTTTTTGCTTGCGACAAGTTGCGTCGCCTCGTTGATTTTAAACTGACTTTCATCGCACTGAAATTCACGTACTACAAACCTCTGCATTTTCAACATTGAAAATCAGTTTGCTTCGGCATTTATGTTTTTTTAGAGACTGATTTAACCTCGTACGACAGGTACGGTTGTAACGCATTATCAATACGGCAAACCTCGGTTAATCAGGATCTTCGCCTAATTCGGAAAAAACAAACTCGAGGTGCAAATGATATGATGTGGTAACTGGTAAGGCTTGAACTAATCGACATCAGTAAAACCGGATCTTTTCCTAATTCGAACAAACTTTTGGCCCAAACGGGTCCAGATTAACCGTGGTTTACTGTATTTTTCGTTAAAGTATGTATAGATGCTTCCTTTTCAAGTTACGACACGCACGAATTCAAATATTTAAGAACAAAATTATTCGTCCTTCAGGTCATCATTTATCACTGTCTCCTCAACAAGTATTTTCAAGTGTAACTACTATCTTCAAGAACAAAAACAATTGCGTTTGAGAAAAACTACTTTGCAAATCTTTCGTCTTACCAACCGAAAATGACTCATACATTTTTGCCATTTTGCAAAATAATAAATACAGATCTAGTAGCAGTAGCGGTCCTTGGGTGTGCATTTAATGGCTGCCAGCAATATGCTTGGTGTATTTTTCAGTTATACTTGTGCCGCGCTTCTATTCAAAGCTTGTCCTGCTTGACGTTACATGTTTGTTTGTTGAATTTTACGGTGTCAGCTTGACCTACTCTCCGCGCACTGTTACCGAGTGTACAAGTAGCTAATTTATACCTTTGCAGATTCTCGCAATAATTAGTATCGATTTCGCCCTGTAAGGGGAACGCTTTATTGACTTTGTGGTGTTTGAAATACACATTCCTTCGGCGCAACTTTTGTGTGTCTTGTGAAACTGCAATCTTCGGAAACTTATGTGTGCGTTGAAGTCACATGATAAATATGGAATGAATTTACTTAGTAGTTTTTAAAGCACTCCAATTTAGTCAGCCTGGTGATATTTAGCGAACGACTATAGATCAGTGGTTCTTAACCTCTTTGGTGTGGTTTCCCACTAAACTTATTTTTCAAGTTTGTATTCCCCCTCTGTGTGTTTAAAAATAATGTATTGTGCCGCCTATATTTACAATCATGGACTTATTGCAATGAAAATGCTTATGTTTGAGGCCAAATAATCAAATTTCTGACCTTATCAGATTTAAGAATAAACTTAAAACAACAATTTAGCCCTCTGTATGTAAATAAATACCAACTGATAGGAAATTTCCCACCGGTTAAGAACCGCTATAAATGGTTTTAGCCCAAACTAGCAAGCAGGGCCGTGACTATAGCTTAAACTTGACCTGCGGTAATAGCTAATTTGCAATTCACAATTTTTTGTCACGAAGAAAATAACTGATTTCGACGGGGAAAGCTGTGGTCAAGTCCCAATTGGGACTTCAAATAATCCAAGTAGTGCACGGCGCTTAATCGGCACAAAACACTACCTCTACCCATGCGTAAACCTAGAGTTGTTTCTCGCCTACGGAGCGCTTTATTGGATTACAAGAAACATCTTTGTTCCCTGATGTATTGACATTTTATTCTCAGTACACATTTTACGACCGACTGCGTCGTGTCTGCTTAGCAGCTTGCATGTGAAGTTGGAACTAACAACGACCCCCAAGGCGGTCGTGGCAGGGAACTAGGGCGCGGGCATAATTGTCATGTCCGCCGCATGAATATTTGTATTTTTATTTTACATGACATTGCCCTTTATGTTCAAGCAGCAGCTGCCACCATAAAGAACGGCGAAGTGGCTTTGATATCGAGCAAAGTAGATTGCTGCGCCAGTTCCGCACTAGAGACTGCGCAAAGTGCACTTGACGAGCTCGCCTCTGATTGGTCGATCGAAAAGTCGGCACCGTATTTGAACTGACAAGAACACCAACAGAACCGATTCGTGTCTTTCCGTCGGAAGGTAGGTAAATTCGAGTTATTACAGATGTTTGAAACTGGGTAAATCATTTCAGCTGAAGAATAACATCTTGTGTTTGTTTTCAAAATGGTTTTAAAGTTTTACAAATGTGAAAGAATTGTGTTAAATTTCAATCTTAAACGTTGGCAGATTGGATTGAAATTTTGCAGTACTATTGATTGAGTCACTGTGGTTTTCTAATTTTAAGTTTGGTGTATTGAACCTCAATTAGTTATCCTACTTACTCATTGTTATCTATTGAAATGCATTATGTATAACTGTGCATGTGTGGGGACCCAACTGCAGTTAGAAAATCAGATAAGTTTACTGTTTTTATTTTTGGTAAATCAGAAACTTTGACAGATTAAACAAGTTTCAGTGAGTATTCAACAAGTTTTTGCAGCATCAAATGATTTAAGTATAACCTAAAATACCCAATAAGCAATTTAAACAAATATTGGCAACCGTTTTAGTCAACAGAAGTAAGAAAGAAACTAATTTACTGAAAAGCTATTTTTAATTACAAAATGATTTTTGTGTATTATGTATAAAGTATCAATGTTTTTCAAAAAATCAATATTTACTGTCAGTTTGAAAATAATAAATTAGTTTTTGTAGAAAAGTGTTATTGAGCCTAAAAAACTGTGTTTAGGTTGATTAAACAGTTAAGCACTTACGTCTTAATGTACATATCTACTGTTTCTGGCTTTCACACTGCCAATTGTGCTGATTCATGGATGGAAAGAGTGCTTTATTTAACATTTTCAACAAGTAAATTTGCTTTCCAAACTATTCCAAAAAAATGGAGAACGAGGACCCAGTTATTGCTAGAGCAAGAGAAAAGATGATGGAATCTTCGAATGCTAACCAGAAGCTTAAAGGTGTTGTTGCTTTGTCAAAAGCCAAAGTTAAATCACATAGGCCAATAATTCTGTTGCGTCGAAACTCTTGTGGAAATCTTCAGCCCCAGTCCACTCATGTAATAAAGAAGCCAAAGAAAATTCCAAGACTAAAAAGTCTGTCAGAAATCGAATTAAAGCCAAAACTTGCACCTAAAGTTCAGTCACCAAAAGTTAAAGTTGAAAAGGTTGCTGATTTTTCCAACTTTGCATCAATTCAGCCAACTGTCCCGGTTCCAACTACTCCTGTCAACCAAACCAATGTAAAAATTGAACCAACCCAAACATGGTCAACTGGTCGGAATTATTTTCCCAATCCGATAAATCAGCAGACAGAAATGTGTATTCCATCACCAAGCCAAGATACTCAATTCTATCCTGGAAATGTACAAAGTCAAACCATTGGAACCCAGTTTATTAAACAAGATATACCTGACTTCCAAAACAATAGCATTCATACCCAAGGACAGTTTCCACAGCAAATGATTAACCAACCTGGTATGACATATGGACCTGGTGACCCAAATATCAACCAAAATGGTCAGTTCATGTTTATGAATATGAACCAACCATGTGGTGTTCAGGGCCAATTTAGTGGAGGTGCACCATATCCCACTAACTATCTACCGCAATCTGGTAAGTGGAGCCCTTATAAATCTGAAGTTATTCATAGACATATAATTGTACGAATATGATTAGTTGCCAATTAATTGCATAATCTGTTAAATTGGGTAAAGATCATACCCTTTAATATTATGTGTAAAGAAAAATGCCTAATTGCATAATCTGGTTAATTACATAAAAAAACTTGGCAAAATGGGATTTGCCTGTGTTTAAAGTTGGATTTGCCTGTGTTTATTGTTCTAACATTAGGTGACTGCTTTCCGCAAGCTCAACCCTTACAATATTTCAATCCCAACCATCCAATGCATGTGACAACAAATTTTGGTCCTTCACCCATCGATGACAGCCTTACTAACATTACTTGGCTTGGAAGAATGGGTGTAAACAACTTTATGCCTGTACCACTAGAGAGGGAAAGAAAATATGAGGTACACTTGCTTTTTGTATTTTTACATTTTCAAGTATAATATGTATCATTAGGGATGTTCACAGTAGAATATCGAATCTTTTGGATTTGAATTCAATTTTGGCTTTTATATCTTGTAATTGGAACCAATATAAATGTGTGCTCTTATATTCGGTAAAAATAAACAGGTGCATTACATTTACCTGAAGACCTAGGTCATTAAAACCGTTGCGAAAGACAGTAAAATACTCGTTGGCGTCAAGTGAGCAGACGCTATAACATCTCCATAATGACGGTGGTGCATTGGAGGCAAAATTAACGATTAATGATTGCACAACCAAAATGGTATATATAAAACTTGGATTCAATTTTCTGGATTCGAAACAATTATTCTACTTTAAACATCCCTATATATCATGTTACACCTCTTTTCTCTGTTATGCAGCGAGACCGCCGGGGAAGACCTCCATACTCATACATGGCATTAATTCAGTTTGCCATCAACAGTAGTGGAACTGGTCGCATGACACTGCGGCAAATCTACCAGTGGATTGAGGAACGGTTTCCCTACTTTAAAAATGCCAAACCAGGTAGTTGTACAATAATAAAACTGTAGTTGGTTGTTCCTTATCACTGTCAAATTTACTGGTTCCTATGTTGCATATTTTGTCATTTAAGGGTGGAAAAACTCCATACGTCACAACTTATCCCTTCATGACATATTCGTTCGTGAGGTAGCTACTGGCTCCAAGGCTTCTTACTGGACATTGAGAGCAGATCTCAATATGAGGCCTCTCACCCTCGACAGCCTGGTTAGTAAAACTACTCATATGTATTACAGTTACCTGAAAATACAGACAGAAATGACATAGTATCAAACTAATATACAGAAATTTGGAACAGGGAAAAAATATGCAAACGATTGATGGAGGTCTATTTGCGAATATTTTTCATGCATTTTTTATTATTTAATACTGCCTTCATGAAGACACCAATGAAAGAATAAATTCGAAAATCCCTAAAGCAAAATGGGTTCGAATGCCCTGATGAGTTATTTGACTAGAGCAGTGATTCTCAAACTGTGTGCCGCGGCACACTAGTGTGCCGTGTGAGGTTTCCAAGTGTGCCGCGAAATCTTCTTGTTTTAAAGTGCAAACATTTCCTGGTGTTTTAAGACTTCAGAATGAAAGACTGGTGTGTATGACAACGTTTCAAAGCTCATATTTTTGTTATTTGTTAATTGAAAGCATCCTTACCCATCACGATTAGGTTGAAAATTACCATTTTTAAACAACTTTTGTTATGTTTACCTGCAAAGTGTGCCACGACAACATATTTTAGTTCTTTAATGTGCCGCATGCATCAAAAGTTTGAGAACCACTGGACTAGAGTCACAGTATTTAAAAATTGGCAGAGTATAATTTTTTGGTTCACTTTTAGGCCACTATTATGCAACCTGGCATTTCCACATTAAATCTAAGGCTAAAAGTATTAAGATTAAGTTTTTCTTTAGAGAGGTGGTACTCAACATGCATTCCAAGATTGCAGCTCCAAACCTGCCCAACAAATGTGGCCTATGCAACATGTGCCCACTGGACAAAAGCCAATTTTACCAAGACTTCCTCAATGCTCAAGACCATATGTTTTGCTCCCAGTTCCACTGGTACAGGTGTCTACCAAGGCAGATTGAACACTTTGTGTACTGTCAAACAATAATGCTTTTTAGACTTTTGTATACTTTGGGCTTTATTGGCTGTTTTATTTCTAGATCAATTTTGACCAATTTTCCTTGATTGTATGTTTGATTTTTTTCCCCAGGCAAACGATAGTGCGATAATGAGTCCACAAACACCAAATATGGAAAGTTCTGCATCGCATACAGATGTTGACAGCATAAGGTAAATGTTGCTTACACAAGTCCAAAGCCATTTATATATATACTTTGTTAAAAAATCTAATATGCAAACTAACTTACCCACTACACTTTTATTAGTAATATCTATAAACCATGGGTACAGTAAGAAATTTGTTGCCAGCCCATGCCTAAACAGTACAGTAAACCTTGCTTAATCTGGACCTGCTTGGACCACAAAATTCATTTGGATTAGGCCAAAAACTGGATTAACTGATGTTGCTTAGTTAAAGCCTTACCACATTGCAAATCATTTGTACCTCCAGTTTTGTCTGAATTAGATGGAGATTCTTGAGTAATAATTGTTCCTGCATACAGTTGTCAGTTGATTTCGTTGTGTGTCATTTAACCCAATGCTATCTGCCTTAAACCTGTATGTAATGCTGAAAACCTTTGCAGACCCATGCTCAAAACTGTTATATGTTTTTAGTTTCAGCCACGATGTTACCTCAACATCAGCATCATTTTTTACCGACTCTGGTTTCCACTCTGATATCAGCCATTCTACACCCTCAGGGACAATGCAGAACATTTCCACACCTGGTAAATATACACCAAAATGTATGTAACATGAAAATTGTATCAACAAACCTTTACCATAGGTTTGACGGAAAGTTCAACAGTTGTTAAAGTGCACCTGGGCAAGGATGTCAGTCCGATGTTATCACAAGCAAATGTAAGTTTCTTTAAACATGCATCTTGGATGGGAGCTAATGTATTAACTGAGTGCTTGGTACATTGTCATTATAAACAGTACTATGATACCTATACAGACAGTTAAAGTTAAAAAAAATGCAAATTGTATTTTTTTGCTTACTGCAGCTGGTTAGTTTAAAAAAATTCCTAGTATTTTTTGGTAAATCTAAAAAAAATGGGTGTAACCAGAATCATCTGTATTTGCACAAATAACTTTGATTGGTGTTGTAAGGAATTTTTACTTTTTATGACAGATTTCTTGCAAAACTGGAAGCCAGAAAAAGTCTAGAAAGGAACCGTTGCAGACTCTCAACGATTCTCTTAACTCTTCATTGCACTTTGTAAAGGTACAAAATCAACTTGTTTTTCAGCTTATTCTTAGTTTTGAGTTTAAATACATTTTGGTTTTGGCTGGTGTTTGACTTTCTGATGCTTATTGCACTTAAAATATAAATGTGTCTTCATTAGGCTGATGTAACACTAAAACTAGGAGTCTCATATCTGCATCTCAACAAGCCACATGAAATACCATTTTAACCAGCGAATTTACTCCTAAAAGTGACAATTAGAAACACATGCAACATTTTTATGGGTTTATTGTACCGGCTTATTCTCAAGATCCGGCAATTGCAATTATTGCATCCTATTTTTTCATTCTTGTGTCATTGTATGCCTTTGTTATTCAACATAGTGGTATAGCTGGTTCATTCACCATGCTACACTGTATGCTTGTTGTTATTTATTACAATACAGTTTTTTAATGTAGTTGCTGGCATGAAAACGCAATTTACGTTTCTATCATGCATAATGCTTTTTTGTCACGTGATACTGCAACAAAAGATTCATTAGTGTGGCCCTTTGACTTATTTTTGAGTTTTTCGGCCCTGAAAGTTAAAAACCTCTGACTTAAACCAATGCTTACACCCATAAAATATAAGTTTAAACATTTGTTTTTGTGGGAAAGCAATCGTAACCAATTTTGTAAATTTCTCCCAGGAAAGCAGCGAGAGTGATTCACCATCTCCATCTCCACAGCGGAGGAGGTCTTTGTCTCCCTCTGGTGCACAGTTTCTCCTCTGCAAAAAGCTCCACAAGCAAAACGCGAAAAACCTTGTGGCATCCAAACCCCCATCTTTTGGCTTGTCGGAGGAAACTTTTAGTGAAATTCTCAATGATCTCGGTTCACCCTTTAAAGACTTTTTGTCTCAGGTATGTTTGGGGGCTAAAACCTGGGTCTACTGTACATGAAAGTTCATAGACCCGCTAAATTTATTATAGAGATTCAGTAACTACAAAAAGGTTGAGAACTGCTCTAGCGCCCACTTTTTCAAGTCGCGTAAAAAGTATAGAAAACCTCACTGTCCGTTTTGGATAAAAAACATTTTATAAATGGTTAAATTACCATTTAATACTTTTAGGCAAATGGCAGATTATCGGCAGGTTTCATTATCAGACACCGGCCAACTTGTATTTTTATGCAAGTCTGCCATTACTGTCTGACTGTCAATTTTCCCCCTTGTGCGTTACTCTACTGCTCAACGCTCAGACTCTTTTTGGCTCTGCGCCTAGCTCTGCGTCGGGATCAGGTTTAGGTTTTGTATAAACGGGCTTAATGCTGAGCTGACTTCACATTGTGTGTCCGTAACTTCCTAAAAAACAACCAAAACTAAAACATTCTTTTTTAAGTGATCTGTACTTTGTTGTTTGCATTCCGTACTTTTTGTAGTTTTTCGTGTATAGGCCTGCCATTCAAACTTTCAGGCCAAAAGGGCTTCTTAAAAACGATTCGGGTTGATCCAGGGTTCGAGTCCGCTTACAACTCTGTTCTGGCCTCAACGTACTAATGCTGCTCACAGTGGTCCTTAGTATACCTCATAAGCTTCTGTGTATGCCCATACAGTAGACTCTTTAACGATTTAGTAGGACATTATCTGAAATCTTCATCACAGTACGCCAGGCCTTTTGAAGGCGCCATACCGAATCAGCCAGTCACCAAGCATTTACCACCATACGGCAAGACGTAGGCTAGAAAAAAATCTGCGGTGGGATTCGAACCCACGACAGGGGTCTTTCCGGAACCTGCGCTCTACCAACTGGCACAGGCTCAGTGGAGAATCCTCCGAAAGTCGAATCACAAGCACCGTTGCCTGCCTGGTATGCTGCATGTCAGCTTCGTATGAGGGGATCGCTGGTCTGCATAGAGCCATAGCCGCTTCAAGGCTGATCCCAGTTATGAATTTATGTTCATCTTATCTAAAATCTTTTTATCATTAGAACAAGTCGTCGCCTAAAGTCTCCACAGCCCGAAAACGCCGTCGCTCTTGGGGATCCCCCGAATCGAGTTACGTCAGCGGCGTTGGGATTCGTTGCGTCAATGAAACGACACCGGTTTCCCAACAGATCCGCCGCGTCAAGAGCGAAGCGGGTGACCTCACGCGCGCTATGACGTCATCGACCACGTCACACTTGCCTACGTCGACGCCCCTGTGCAAGGAAAAGTGGAAAAAGTCTTTAAAGTACAGGTTTGTGTTGAATTTATGCTTTAAGGTGTTAAAGTTGGGTTTGGTGATGTGTCTTTTTGCAAGTTGAGTAACCTATGCTGTTTAACAGAGCTTGTGAATCGATCGAAAATCAGGAAAATATATGTCCACGCGAAAACGGCTGCCGTAATACAAGCCGAGAAGCTTGGATAGGCAACGAAAACGTTCCGCTACGAACGCCATCACCTATTCCTACCGCTAGCCGAAGTGACGACCTCCAAACCGATTTCTTGCAAGACATCATGGGCACAGTTTTCAAAACTCCCGAGCGACCTTCGTACCCTACGCGGCATTTTACGGGACTCTCGCCCGCCGGTCGTATCCCGTTCGCTGATGTCACATCCAGACATGTGGACAGCTCCGAGCAAGCTGGTAGTTCAAACCATTTCATCAACACACCAGTAAAGGTTGAGGCTTTGGACAGCAGCTTCAGTAAGTTGCTGGACTTGAGTGGCGGCAGCGGTAGTTTTTCTCGCATCAACACACATTTTTCGGACATTGCTGATCTAAATCTCAGTTGGTCCAGCCTTACGCAGCTCTGAAGTGAAATGACTGTTAAAGTTCACAGCAGCCAAAGGTTAAAGTGCTTCTGGCATTTACGAAGAGAGCTTTTTACACTTTTGAGTAAAAGTACTTTTTACCAAATCCCCTGGAGTGCAAATGTTTTTGTATCGAGTATTAACAGTCCCTTTCAAAGGACGGCAAAGTGCATTTATGGTCTTTTTCGGACCAAATTTTTATTTTTGTTTCCCAATGTCAACGAAGTTTCAGGTGTACAATATTTCAAGTTCCCGCGCTTTTTATTCGTTCTAAATGTACCAGAGTAATGTCTTCAAATAACCCCCCATTTTACCAACAAATTGGTCTGGAAAGTTTTTTTTGTTCGTCTGTTTTCTAAAACCTATTTGTTTCTTTATACTAAGGACGGTGTAGCAATAGTTGTTTGTTTTAGCGGGCATCAGTGTTAGATCGTTCGTTATTCGTTCTAATTCATTTATGTTGTCGGCTCGTTCACTTAACAATTAGTGAACGAACCCAGCTTTGCACATAGCGATTCATTTTAATTGTTTTGTCCCACCCGTGATTTGGTGCCCGCCGTTTTTGTGACACACTTTTTCTGTAATCCACTAGCCAACCGCGCGCAATGAGACACTTTTGTACGTTTTATCAGCGCCGCGGCGCCACCTAGCGCCCGTTGATGATTTTGGTATCACCACTGTTGAGTAGCACCCCATAGCGGCAAATGAGTATAGCCTCTGTTAGTAGTCGAGCAGATTAGCTCCAAACGAAGCCATTATTCTCATATTCACACCGTGTTTTTGTAGTTGTCCTCCTTTTCCTAGTTTGTACATAAACACAGATTTCTATGTTCGTTGCAGGGCCCCTACTGGTGATGCTTTGCTTGCTTGCTGGAAAAACCCTTGCCTAGTTCTGTTTGGTCGGTGCTAATTCCATTTTTATATTTGTCACCTGTACATCATTATCCCATCTTCATTTAAGCAAACAATAAAATACACCCTTTAGCCCGATTTTTTTGTTTTGCCTGTGTCAGTTTTAGGTACAACTAAGAAGTGCACCAACGTTACTTTAAGGAGAATGTGGATTTTTATGCCAAGCATTTCAAGGATTTTTGCATTTATAAAAGGGCTTCTGATTATAAAAACGATAAATGTGGTAAGTTTTGCTAAAGTAAATTAAAATGACAACCGGTATGTGCCAGTTGTATAGCAGAAAATAAGTCATATTTATGTTTCGTCAAAAAAATTCGAAGATAGAATTATGACATATTTGTGACGAATCAGTGTGACTTTTAAATTAAAATCGGTTGACTTTTGCATTTACAAAAATCCCCTTTTCAGCTACAAATGAAAGTGAGGTAATTCAAGTTTATTTCTTGTAAAGTAATTAAATGCTATTCTGGCGAAAGATAACGTAGCAATACGATTGAACTAAAACAATCATTAGGCCGGAATAGCCGCACAACGTTAAAAAATGCAAATTGACCGCACAAAGTTGTAATTTTTGACTACAAATTTTAAAAGCACTCTTTTATTCACCCTATGTGCTCTTTGATAAAAATGTGACTAACTCAGGGTTGTCTTAGATGTATTGTGTCTAAATTCTGAAAAATCGTTATTAAAAGTTTATCATATCTTTTTGAACTGCTTGTTGAAGTCGGAAAACATGGCTACAGTTGATGCACTTAAGAAAGCTCTAACAGACACATTGGAGACCAAAGGAGTAATGGGAGAATTAAAAGCTCGTGTTCGAACTGAAGTATTTCGTGCTTTGGATGATCCAACTGCTACCAAGCCAAAACTGAGCAACGAAAATCTTCTTATCAATGACCTTAT
The DNA here is from genome assembly GCA_003260075.1 of Phallusia mammillata. NCBI lineage: Eukaryota > Metazoa > Chordata > Ascidiacea > Phlebobranchia > Ascidiidae > Phallusia > Phallusia mammillata. The sequence goes on along the minus strand of QLIY01000031.1, from coordinate 251,933 downwards.
TAGGGAGTATTTAATCTTTAACGACTACAAATACACTGATTCTGTATTAGTTGCTGAGACTGGACAGCCTGAAGTACAACTACACAGGGATTTTTTGTGTCAAGAACTAAATGTTGCAGATACAGAAAGTTCAGCTAAAGTACCACTGTTGTACAGTTTGCTTGATAGCTTTATGCACCAACAAAGTGAAAAAGCTGGCATAGTGAAAACAAGTTCAACAACCAAAAAAGAATCTTCACCTATAGGACATGGACTTTTAATGGATGGTAGAGGTGAAAAATAGCTAATCGCTTACAACAACAGAGTTGTTAACTAAGAATGACTATGTGGTTTAAACTGATTGATGATTTCTGTAAATTTGTTTTTGCGCAATATAAACTTCAGATTAAACTTGTCATATTTTACACATTGTGATGCAACTTAGTGTGTGAACAAAATTAACAAGGGCTTTATATTGTTGTTTTTTGTTTCATTTATATCTCATCAGATAAATATATGTAATGATTTAGATTTAAAGTAATTTTGTAAGTAAACCTGTCTATTTTTTTAGTTTATTTTGTTGTGTTGTTACTTATGTTGCTAGCAGCTATTGTGTTGTTGCATTTGTATAAATATCTCAGATTGTATTTTGTGCCAAGAAAAGATAAACATCTGAAATTTTATACCAAGTACCTGAAAAGTTATTTTTACTTGTTTTAGTTTTTTTTGTGAGTAGTGATAAACATTTTATAATGTCGGATCGTTTAACTCAACTGCAAGATGCTGTTAACCAGGTATATATGTGTTATGGCCTAAAAACTAAACGGTGGTAATAAATACTGTATGATATCGCATGGTGAGCAGGACGTAAATATACTTGTGTGAAAATTATAATTATGCAGACTTTTAAAAGCGCTGACAACTATAGCTATTTGAATTGGGGTGAGGGTTTGTAATTGAAATATTACTTGAATCTGGTCTCATCGACCCTATTTAGAGCTTGTATTCTTACATTCCACACACCATGTGGTATACTCTCTGGTACATCATGTGGTATTTAGTTCCAGCCAAAACTAAATACACTCTTTTGTTTTCTCAAAATTATTCTTTCAATTAACAGTACCATTTTTGATTAGCTTGCCGACCACTTTTGCAACAGTGTTGGGATTCTGCAACAAACTGCTCCACCTGGGACTTTTGCTGGATTGGAAAAGTCTGGAAATAAAGCGCCAGCTGTTACTAATGATGGTAATGAGTCAAACACAATAAAATTGTTTCATATTACTGATATTCGCTTGCAAGGTTGTTAATTAAAACCTGGGGTCAATTTTTGTTTAGAGACCATTGCCTTGTTCAGCAACCTAATCATGAGAACTGCCAAGGATGTTGATATTTTAATTGACTCATTACCGAGTGAGGATAGTACCCCTGATTTACAGGTAAGTGTATGCTTTATGTTTGCTTGCACTTTGTTTGGTACTGATGAATCTGGTTAATCTTATAAAATTTTCAATTGTATAAGGATTGTAAATTTAAACTGTGTCCATTAACTTAAAAAAAAAAACTCGGTTCATATATAACTATATATTGATCATAATCAATTACATATAAGAAAAGCTTTGCAAACTTGTTATGTGAGTAATTGTGTTGGTCTGTAAATGTCATGGTATTAATCTAGTTCATAAAAATTTAAGACAGTTTGTATGAGATTTTCATTGACTTCTAAGTGGGTTAACGAACTTCTGTATATTTGTTTATATAGCAGTGTGTGGAGAGTACAAATGTTCTTAAAAATATGATGAAAAAGGGACTTTATTGTCAAATACTAATGCCCCACATAGGTTCGGTGTAAAGCTTAAAAGTTTAAATAATTTTTCAGGCTGCATGTTTGATGCAACTTGAGAAAGAAAACCAAGAAGCTGCAGAGAAGCTTCGTGTTTATGTGCGAAACGGGGAGCAGCAATTGGCTCGCGTGCAAAATGCTCTTGTTGAAATTGCTCAAGCACAACTTGCTGCTAGAAAATTAGAGGTACAGTTCAGTCATGTATTTTTGCAGTTTTGTATGTTTAGGCATTGATTTAATAGTGAAAATAACGGCACAAATAGACATAAAAAGTGTTTCGGCAAATGCCTATGCCATCATCAGTGATACGAAGGGGTACATCAGTTACACCCGTTTATATACACAGTCACGTAAAAGGTTGAAATTATTGACAATTTTACACTATTGACGTTTCAGCTTGATTGATTTTAGTGTTTGTATTTCGTATCTTAGCTTTTACTCTGTTTCAAGTCCCAAACCAAGGGCACTGAAAATACAGCGCGTCAAATATCTGCCGCTGTATGGCGGAACAGAGTCGAAAAATAAAGTGACCTGATAGTTGCCGAAGCACAACTAACACTTGCTGTGGTGCAGGCAAATCTCGTGTGTGGGACTTCCCCGTCTACCAGCTTGCCGAACAGCAGCGAGGTAACGGGAGATTTTTCGGACATGCCGCAGCGGTGAAAGATTTGTCCTGCCGACTTTCTTTGCATCCTGAAACAAGGCACGTTGGGTGCAGGGCTCGAAATGAGAAAATTCTGCCCTTGTGCGAATGCATCAAGCCCGAATGCAAACAAAACATTTCGATTCCGAAACAACCGAAAACAACCGAGTGAGTTTGTTTCGAAGCCTGCCGGGCTGCTACTTTATTCCCAAACTTTTTCGCCACAAACGCTTTTCATAAAATAATCTAGTGTTACCCACGTAAAATTTGTTATTTTTGACCAGTTTTGTGTGACATAAAAGGTGAAAATCAGAAACCATTTTTTTCATTTGCAACTTCCTACTGGGACTTTATGCTTCTGTGTTGATTTATTTGTTGAAGAACGGAATGTCTTACAACGAGGTTGAAAATATGTTTTTGAAATTCAAGAAATGCAAAACGTTCATTGAAACATTGCGTTATCCAAATTATTGGTAGTGGGCAAAGCAGTTGTTAGGATTGACTATTAAAAACAGTTTTTCAAAGTTTTCTAAACTATACATGTTTGTTGACTGGGAAACTATTGACTGTAATATTGACTTCATCCAACATGAAATTCAAAGTCAATAAACAGGTGTAGATGCCGATTTGAAATCAACAAAATGTTGAGGGGACGGTAAAGGAAATAATTGAAACATTGCCAAAATTACGAGCCCATAGTCATCATGCTATTGCATTATTACGTTGGCGTTTAAGTCCCACTTAAATGCTTAACGAAAGAATAACGATGAACCAAGAAATCGTCTCGGCATTAGTCATTGACCTTAAGCGGTAGGTTCGTTAGTCGCACGCAATATGTAGGAAGGTCCAGTGCTATGGAATTGCTGACCTTATTAACCAAACTTGCCATTCCGATTTTAATCTTGCACAAAGCTGCAGAAGCGGGAAACCCCGCTTTTTGTGTGGCATCTATCACCAACTGAAACCGATTATTTTTTACTTCGGTTCTTCGCTAGGCGCACCTATTTCATGGACGAGAAGTCAGTTCTGATTCCACATACCTAAACTGTTTTGTTTTAAATATAAACAAAGTGACTTCATTATTTAGGTGAAAAAAAAAAAAAAATTTCTGAACTTTTAGAAAATTTCATTCACAACAAATTTTCCAGAGAAAGTTATGGGCTATCTCTTACCGATTTTTCTAGAAACTCTGTAATGTACGACTGTGTCCAAACGCAGAATTTAAAGAAAACGAATTTAGCAGTTACAGTGTGAATGGGTCCGGTTTTGGATTGCAAAGCCAGCGTTGTTAGTCTGGTGGGTTCGAACCTAAGTTTGAATTACTCGGACTTACTTTAAATTTGCCACCATTTGTGGTACAATTTCACAAATTTTTGTTCTTAATCTTTAGTGTTGAAAAAATAGGACCGTAGCTAATTTCTAACTTATACTACGGTTACTGGCTTATAGCGTAGCCTACGTCTGGAAATTTCCACATTCATGCAAATACTAAAGTATGAATGTTGACCTATGGACGCTAAAAGAATAATTGATCTTTTAACCTACACCACTTGCTAGGCGATTTTTCCTGAGGCGACTCAAACACAATTTAAAAAAATCCGTTTCGTTTGCTTTGGCTGGTCATGCTTCTTCTACAAACAGCCGGGCCACCTTTATATTTTACCGTTAAACCAGGTCCACACATGCTGTAATCAAACTAAATGCAATTGCGTTTTTTGCACAGTTGTTGCATTAGCTGTGAATATTTTTGCAAACGAAATAATATATCATACAAGTTATAATATTTATAACTTCGTACACTGTACATAATGCTTGATTTATATCATGGTACGCCAGGCTTATTGAAAGTGTCATACCGAATCAGTCGGTCACCAAGCATTCCCATATAACAAGGCTTTGTTTACGGATCCTTGATTTGATTGCAAAATGTCAAATTAAATCACGCAACTTGCCAAACAAAACTTTGGTAATTAGTGTTTATTTTTTCCACGCACGTTATTCCGGTTAACCTCAGAATGGCATTGAGTTTGTGGTCACGTAAATAATAAATTCGTGTATGATCGTTTCCGCTTTATGTAAGCAGATGGTATTTGGAAAACATTCGAAACATGCATTTCTGGTCATTTGAGGCGCGCTCATCTTTCATTAGTCGGGATTCAAATTGCGTATCATCATATTTCTGCCAATTTATCTGCAAATAAATGCTGCAAATATTTCTTACTGTGACTTTGCAACATTTAAAAAAATGACACATGGATTGAAATGTTAAGATAACTTTATTACATTGTGGTAGCATTTCTTTCACCGAAATAGGGAAAATTATTGCCTTTTCAAAAGCAGAATATTATAACTTATATGACAGTATAATCTACAGCCTTTTTTTCATTAAAAATTTCTCAGCAATTTTGATGTGGTGTAGATTTTAAGTTAGCAAATACCATAAAACAATAAAACCAGTGGTGGGATTCAATTTTTTTGTCAGCCGGTTCTGTTACAAAAAGTCCATCGACAGTAACCAGTAATGCTAACCGGTTCGCTGATCTCATAAAATTTTGGACGGTTCTATAGAACCGGTACGAACCGGCTGAATCCCAACAGTGTTTGTATTTAGTAATTATTATCACAGACGGTTCTGTAGAACCGGTGCGAACCGGCTGAATCCCACGACTGAATAAAACTATTAATAATGCGGCTCGATCTGCTGATAGAAGCAAAAAAACGTGTCCTAAAATCCGATGACATTTTGCCTTCGAACCGAGTGACCCTATTGTAATCTTAAGGATCAGAGTCTTAATCTGCTTGTACGGTGGCCAAAAATTTCTGTACTGTCATCGCGACAACCAATATGCGTTACTTGAAGTAGCAACCAACACGTTCTACTCGTAAATCAATCACGACAGTCGAGTCATCTGATATACCAACGAGTGCCAATTTTGGGGGTTTTCCAGAAAATTTGGTGTGTGGCTGCCCAAGCAACAAACAAATGATGACTAATACGACAACTTTTAGTCAACATTGCTATGATGCCGTATAGAAATATTATTTTTCACGAAAATTAAGAAGCTTTCTCGTGTATTGTTTCTGGTTTGGCGAAAAAAATAAAATAGGAAGCCATGGTCATCGTTAATAAATAAAAATCTTTATTTGCGAACAACTATTTGTTGCAGTGGTTTTCAACCAAAAATTGCAAAACAAACAAACTTTATTTAGGTGCAATATGAAATTGCATAATATTTTTAATAATGTTTCGTCAAGCACTATCTGTTGCAGTGCTTTTCAACCAATAAGTACGTTGGTTTATTTGCAACACCAAATTGCATAATATTTGCCGTGCATTTGACATGCGGCCAGTATCTAATGCTTCTGACCAAAAAAAAACTTGACGTGCCAACAGATTTGCATTGAATCGTAGCTGGAATTTGGCTTCGTTTATCCATTCGTGGAGCGAATATACAAAATCCGGTAGTTTTGTTTATGAGCTGCACGTAAAACATGATAGGCCCAAGCTGCTGTGACGTCATAGATTTGGCCAGTGAATGTTGGTGCCCCCAAATTTTCCTAATATGTGATTTGGCGCTCTTGCAAAATAGCAACGGAAATGTATTTATAAGGGTACTACGTACTTTTTAAGGGTTGTTCATCACGAATTTTTACACCGTGATTGTGCAACGAAGTTTCGAAATGGGTTGGTGGGACCTGTTTTTCCGTAGTAGGCCAAATAGATTCTATACAAATTGAAACACCTAATTAAGAGTCATTTTTAGGGTGTTTCGGTGCCTGTTTTAAAATGCTTTTCCTGTAAAAATAGTTTTGAAACAATTTAAAATCCTAATTAAGAATCTACGTTTAGAGTGTTATGGCTTAGTAGCTTAAAATGCTATTTCTTTCATAAACTTTAGCTTTGAAATGCTATTTCTTTCATAAACTTCCAACACAAGTTAAAACATCTTCATTAGAAGTATATTTCTTAGGTTGATATGGTAAACCTTTCAAAATGCCTTTTTGACAATAATAGTTTCAAAACAATTCAAAAATCTAAATTAAAGTCATTTTTAGGGTGTTATGGTAGTCTGTTTTGAGATGCTTAATTTTATGTGATATTAGTTTCAACGCTATTTAAAATTCCTAATTTACCGATCATTAGCGTGCCGTTGAAAATTTTAGATCAATTGTCCAACAAAATCATCTATGGAGTAAATGAGGAAAACGACTTAAAAATGTACGCCTTACATGGGGTTGCAGTTGGTGTTAGCAATATTGCTGCATATATCAATGATCACGTTGCTAATCGTGCTTAAGCAAATCGCCAGACGTTCTAACGACCAAACTTGTTTTTAATGTTTTCTGTGAGCAGTTTCTTGCGTCAATGCCCCCCAATGCCGTCCGTTTTTAATTAAAATTGACGGTAGCCTAAGTGTTTGGACGGTGCTTAGATCGCCTCTAAATGAGAAAGAAATGTCTTTGATTGTGATTTTATTGGGGATTATTGGACTTGGTTTGACTTGCAAAATGCAAATTTTGTCATAAAATTTTAAACGGCTAACAGCTGGAAAGGCAGTGTCTTGATTATTGTAAAAGTCAACTTGACAAATGTGAAAATTGAATAGAAGATGTATGACTAATCTTAGATATGAAATTGGAAAACTAAAAAAATCGCGGAAGTTACAAACAGTGCAGGCCTACCTTACCCACGTCTCTCCAATATAAACCATAGTCAAATACATCACAAGTTTGGGAAATCTTTATTTCCAGGCTGAAATCAGTTGACAATCTTTTAAAAAACAAATATATTTCGCTAAAAAAGCATCTTCAGTGTCTACAGAAAGCAATAAAAGGGATTAAAATTAGAAAAAGCCAATAGTTCTTTAACATATCTGTTTTTTAAAAGATTGTCAACTGATTTCAGCCTGGAAATAAAGATTTCCCAAACTTGTGATATATATAATATGAAAGGTGGAAATCGTTGCAACAATGGCAATAGAACAGGGAATGATTCCCAGAATCAATTTATCAGGATTTATAGTCAAATACAAGGCAAAAAGTATAGTTGGAACACGTTTAAAACTGGAATAGAGGTTTTAAATTCTTTTTCTCAAAGTGGTTTAATGACAAAGTTTGAACAATTATTCAATGTACGAATAAGCAGCACACAGAAATTTCAAAACGTTTGATTTCTAATTTCAATTTCCTATAAATCTATATATAGATTTTGGAAAACGCTTTGTATCCAAACTCTGTTTTGTCTGCAAATAAATGTACAGGTTAGTTAAACGTGGTCACTAAGTAAATACCCTGATGAAGGCGACCATATTATGCCTGGCAGCAGCAACAGCTTATAAGTGTGGTTACTGTCTGGAATAAAGCAAACGGCATTTGGCTAATGAAGAAATTAAAATTGTATCCGTTTCACACCTTTACCCAGTTATTAATGAGCTCATTAGATTTCAATTACTCGACCACAACATTGTAACTGGCAGTAATTTGATCAACAACCAATTAACGAACGAAGCTGTTATGACGTTTACCATCCAGACGCCTACGCGCTCGTGTTTGTAACGTCACGATTAGGCCGCCTTCGCATCGACCGAAACCTAGGAAGAAAAAAGCGCGCGAAAAAAGGCGAGGCAAGCAAAACCAGTGAGCACATGGGATAAATGTAAGAAGGGCTTTAAATGCTTGTGGACAAGCTGCTTTGGTGTTACGTGAAGATACCTTGTTTTTATGTACAGCAGGGAAACTAATTCGAGTATACTTGCAAAGCCAAAATTGACAGAAGAATGTAAAGCAGTATGATAACAGCAGGAAGAACTTTTATGCCAGAATATATGTTTGCATCAGTGCAAATGTTTAGCAAGTTCGGGAGTCTTGTTTATTTTGAAATTGATAGTGATTAAAATGGAAAATAAGAATTTTTCAAGCGCCACACCAGCAGGAGCATAATATTAATGCAGTAATTTTTGTCACAGCAGAGATAGTGTAAAACCGATGTGCGTGTAAACTTGTTACTTATAATATAAAAGACTTGTTTCTGCTATACACTATGGAGCATTTCAGTTTGCTGATCAAAATTGTACTTCTTGGATTATACGCGGTTTCGACTCAGGGTAAGTACCGAATATAAACGCCATTGCGATTTAACTTAGTTTATTTTTTAATTATTAGAAGCATCAATGTTTTCTAAAACTAGCAAAAATAACGTACACACATTTTTTTTTTAAAAACTCTCCAATTCGCTTTAAAGGAATTTTTTGTTTAAAGACAAAACTTCTGACAATTTACAAACAGATGTGTAGCAAAGTAATTATGTCGTTGTAAACTTGAATCTTTGTGAATATACTTTTACCATAATAATTATACCATCCTACTAGTTAACATAATGGTAGATAATATTACTGGTGTACGTTCCAATTTCAAAACTTAGCTAGAAATCGACCAAACGGCCTAAACGCAAATAAAAGGTTAAATAATATTTTGTGGTGTTACACAGTTCAAATCAATGGTGTTATTTGCTGCAGGAATCAGATGTTACAGTTGCAACAACGTCGATTCAAATGACAAATGCCGCACTTTGCGATTTTGCCCGGGATCCAACGGTTGTCAAAACGTTGTGCGCTTGGAAAACGGTCAGGTTCGAATCTCAAAAGGCTGCCAGCAATTCTCGGCGTGCGCTGCAAGTAGCAGAGAGGTTCGTGCAAAATTTAGACAGTTTTCTTGATTGTTAAAAAATACTGGACCCCCCCCCCAGCGGTTCCAGATGATACAGGATTGTAAGCGGACCCGAAAATTGGGGCTCTGATCCCTGCCTGAAATTAAAAGCCCCAAACCCGACATGAGTACTTTTTTTAATGAAGACCACATATTGCCCGACAGTCTAAAGCAAAATTTTCTGGATTGAAATTGCGACACAAATGTGGCCGAATCGGGCCCAAATCAAGACAGTTTAAATTTAAACTTAAGTCTAAACCCGTCCCGCTTTAACAACTCTGAGGTGATAGCATTTTAATTGAAAAAAAACTTTGAGTTATATAAGCCGAAGTTAAAATTTACAAGTATATATCTTAAGTTTAAGGCTTATAAAACCAGAGTTGTTATCACAAATACCGAGCTCTCGACTCAGGAAAAACAATCTGATTTCAGCCGCGTTACAAATTGACCTTTTTTATAGCTTACAACCATACTCACGATGATGTTTTCATCTCAAATAGCAGGACAAATTTGTTTACTGCAATAGACATGTGTAATTGAATCCGCCTTTACAACATGTGGTTGCACGTTGTGACTAAACTTCGCAGCTTAAAGGAAAGATGGGGCCCCGGGCAAAATAAAATGTGATTCGCGTTGACAATTTTAACCCTGGATAGCTCAATTTTGTAATCGCCCTTGTTCGGGCTGTAGTGGTTTATTACATTTCTTATCTGTCTGTATCAAAATATTACATTTGTCTGCTAGCCTTTGGGCCAATAAGTGACGACAAGTCATCGTTTTAGAGAAGTGCCCACATTTTTAAGTTTCAAAGAACTTTTAAGCTACCAAACAATGTTGGGAATTTTAAGTTCTACATTTGTCGGGTTTTGAAACTTTTGATTCGGTTGTTTTCGGAAACTATCGTAATTGTTCGGAAAACAGTTCGCCATGCTTCGGAACTAATCGGAAAAAATGTCTTGTTCGGATTTAAACTTTCGAAAACGCGTCTTAACCTAAAAATATTTTGCAGCTACGGCTGATAAAAACCAGCTGTTTAAGTTGTTCACAATCAATGTTGCCTTTAAAGTGTATGTGTAGCTGTGAACAATACTACGTGGATTTTTTATGTTAAAACTTATGTTATTCGCTGCTTACTTTTGTGGTATTACGATGATGTACAAGCTGCTTGCAGTGAACATTGATTCCAGGCATTTCTAGCAAGCGGTTTAATCAGATTACCTCCTTTTTGTCTGGATTACAGAACTCCCGCCAATGCCAACCGGCGGCTAGAAGCGTCCTGACACGAAATTCAATCCCGAAAAATCTTAACCTTCCGCCGAGCCTTTGTCGATCGTGTTGTCGAACTGATAAATGCAATATGAGGTAAAACATAAAATAAATATATATTTTTGCGATAAGTTTTATGAGGTTTGTTTCTGATTATTAAGCAGATAACTCTTATTGTTTCAGTTCGTAAATATAAGTTATATTTTTATGTGTGATTTTTGTAACCGTGTAAATTTTACCAATAATATAACCAACGCTTCGAAAATAGCTCCACCATCCAACTATAAAACACGAAGCTAAATAAGACATGAAAACTTTATCAAAAGGCTTACTTACGTCCTAAATTAGGGTTTTCCTGTCATGTTAACGATACTTACATATAAACACCTTTATTGCATAACGTTAACTCGTGTTTGTTTGTCTTTAGCCCTTACCTAAAGGAAGACAGCGTTTCCAACAAAAAACGAACTCCGTTGACCCCTCCCAAGTGGCGGCCTTTGCAACCAGCCATCCGAGATGTCACCGTCTTTCTGCTTACACCAGACACCGTACTTATTACTTTCACAGGTTGGCACAATATCTGATTTCAAGATAAAACCTTGTTTCACTTTATGGGGGAAATTAAACGTGTGTTTCAATAAAGGGTCGCTCATTTTCAGTTTAGGTGATTTAGTTATATACCTTACTTGTGTTTATTTTTTCACTGTACTTTACAGACAAGATCTTTTAAAAATTCTGAACAAACGTTTAGACCGTCCATCTCAGGTGGCGTATTCAATAAATTTTCTTCGTGTCAAGTTACCCAAGCGTCCTGGGTTCGAAACCCGTGAAAAAAAGTTACCCAAACAATTCATTTTTAGCTCTCATTAAGTTCTTTACTTTTACACCACAATTTTGGCAAAAACTGACCATTTCAAGCAACGTCAATTATTAAAAAGTAAACTCTTAAAATCTGTCCCTTTAATGCAAACGTTTAATGAAACAACATAATATAAATATTTTAGGATGTGTATTAAAAACACCAAATTGGTTTTTTCTAATGAAACAATAACTCTTCAGACATAAAGAATCATTCGGCTTCATTCTTCAACGTTCAAGTTCTTCCTCGAAAATCGTCTCTAATCGCTCCAGTGATAGTGAGAAACAACACGATACAAGGAATCAACTTAGACAAAGATCTTCCCCAGGGAACTCTCGCATATCTAGCAAGGGGACTATCTGCTGGGAACAAATACAGGTTAGTTAAGAGATTTTTGACCTTAAAGTTTAATGTGTGCAGCCTGCGGCCCGCGTGCCAAATGCGGCCCATTGATTAAAGGTTTTGCGGCCCGAAGAGACGCTTGGATTTCAAATGTACTGGCAAACGAGTCCAATTTTTTTTTTTGAGCAGATCAATCAGCCCAGTGCTATTTTTGTGCGAACTGACAATAATGCGACAAGAATTATATGTGAATTTTATTTGTAGTTGCTAACTCAATAAAGGCATATTTTCCATATACAACAAACCAAAATCACCTTATGTTATATAAAGGTGCGGACTGCGATCTAATCATGGCAATTGTATTTGATACCACAGTGACAAAGGTTGCACACCCCTCGGAGGACAAAATGGGACAAAAACATTGTAAAGCCCAAAATTCAATTCTACTTGCAAAAACGTTAAACCGCTTTTATTTGGAAACTATCTGAAAACTGTTGCCAGCGATGCCACTATAATAACGGGAATTAAAGCATGGTTTGTTTTTCTTGACAACAACAAATTGTTACTTGTAGCTTAATAACTGCGATTAACCAGTCATTTGGCGTGGTTGGCACTTGACCACCAATCTCGAAATTAGTTTCGCGACGTCACACAATTACGTTGTAATTGCGGTTACTGTCGTGTAAATAATGTCGCTAAAGTGGATCGTAACAATATACTGAGCTCATCCGCTTTAAATTGTCTGAAAAAGGCAAGATATTCTTGTTTAAAAACAATACCTTAACAACAATAGTGTAAAGAACAACAATAAAAGTGTCTGAATTCTTACAACTTTCAATGCATGGCCTATGTAACTTTTGGCGACTGGCCGAAAAAATAACAATGAGTAATATAAGCCAACCAACGCACAGTAAATAAAACCCAAACCTCTATTTTCTGACAATAACTACTAGATCCACTCCGCCAATTTAGTTTAGCTCAGTTTTAACATGCCGTTTTAACAATTTTATAAAAAATTTCGATGTGTTAAATGTTATGATAGCTGTGAGAAATACAAGTTTAAAAGCGTTTTTGGCTTTTTACTTGGGCGTGGTTTCGTAAGTGCTCAATATCAATGCGAAATAAGCTACAGTTTACAGCAAAAACCCGACGAGAAGTTTAATCTTACCGCAAGCACTACGTTGAACATTAAGTTGTGTTATGTGTCTGAATGAATTGAGAAACTGATCTTTGGACTTCACAAGCAGGCTAACGACAACCTGATAGATTCTCTTACTCAAAACAGTTTCATATCTGTTGAAATGCGAAAATCAGATCTTATGCCTAGTATTTCTCTTTTCGTCATGTTTAGAATAAGTTTGTGTTACTCAGGTTGTTAATATATTAATATTTTGTTGTTGTTGCAGTATCAGTGTTCGCGCGAGGTTCCAACAATCATTTTACAACAAGAAAATCTTTCATTCCTTCTACACAAGTAAGAACAATATTTTCAATTTTTCTATTTCACGATTTCACTCGTTTGAATTTTTAAATGGTTAACGTAGTTTACGCCACCGATGAACTGGCAACTAAACACATAAATTTACTTGCTATTCCAGAGGTTCTTTTTTCACCAACCTGTAAGTTAAACAAACGTTTGGATTCATTAAATTTCTAGTTTCGCAAAAGCATTATATAGAACTTTACAATAATAATTACGGAAAATTTCTGAGTGTCCGTTGGTTAAGAATCACAGTTGGCATTTTTTGAATTATTATTACACTACAAGTCAGAATTTTAACAGGTTCATGTTTATGACATAATATTTTAGAGCCTCGTCCTCCTAGTTCGATCAAGGTTGTATCTTTCGACACGAAAGCAGTCACCCTGTTTGTTGCCATGTCAAGACCTGGAAACGGTGACCGTGTGGACAACTACGAACTCAGCTACAGGTAAAAACTTCTTTGCGAGGTTTTTAACGTGGTGATCTTGTCTATTGTGTTATAAGGCCTAAGGTACAAGCTTTGGTTCAATTTATCAGACTACGTTTGTGGGTTAAAAAAGCTTTCTATTTTGGTGTGACATATTTTACATACAATGTGGAGTAATAAGTTTAAAAGCCTTGCTTCAAATGTTGGAAAACATAAATTGATCTCTTGTAAGGTTAAGTCACGTTTATGAGTTTATCAAATAAATAGATAGTTTTTTATTGGTTTTGGTAATAGTTGTTCCATATCGGTTGGAGTTATGCACTAGTATTTAAATAAGGTACAATTAAGTAGAATCGATTTTTATCAGTTGTTTCTGTTTTTTTAAGATAATCCCTCTTATTACAGCACTGTAGCTGGTTTGCTTGTTTAACAAAAGCAAAATATTCTATTGGAGCAGTGCAAATGTTTTGTTAAAATGGTAATGCATTCAAATTCCCAACATAAATTTTGAAACATTGAATTTTGGGGTCCACAATTTTAACATTTTAACTTTCTTCTAGACGAGCCGACGACCCTCTATCCCGAGAAATTCGTCTTCCTTCGTTTAACCGACCTGGCCTTCGCATGATCTCTGAACTTACACCAGCCACTGAATATATTTTCAGCGCTTGGACTTCAGTGGGCAACACAGACAAACCTCGAGCTGTGTCAGCCAGAATCAACATCACTGTAACAACAGGTGCTTATTTGTCAGTTTTGGTTTTCAATTTTAAACGGTTTAACTTATATCAAACCAGTCATTTTATCTTGTAATGTTCATTTAATTTGTGCATTTGTATTCTATTTTATTTTTTCAACATGATGCCTTTTATAAACCGTTTTTTTTGTAAACAATCAGGGTGGTAATGAAGTAAGATCAATACTTCTTATGCATATGTATCAACGTTGAGACTATAGTTCGTTCTCGCCTTGTTTTCAACTTCTGTCAACCCTTTCAATGTTCATAAATTTGTCTTTGAAATATTTGCGAAAATTATTACCTAGATAAGGGTTTTGGTCTATTTAATTTTGTTAACAGTTCGTCCAAACGTACCTTTGCCACTTTTTCGCATTTCGTCGAAGCGTGCCGAAGCTTGTTTTAACTCTCAATTTACGCCGAAAAAGCGCATGGTTCTATGTTTATCTTCACAAATTTATTACAAAAAATTTGCAAAGGTAGCCATAGCGACCGATATTTGTTATATCCAGCGGTCCCTGGAATCGTTGAAATTGTCCCTTCGGAACTTCACGCAACAACGATCACTTGGACCTTTCGCGTTCCACTTCACGTCACAGCCAAGACACAGGAAAGATTCATTGTGACGTTGCGTGACGACACAAACGGACCCGTCATCATAGGTAAGTGGATGAGCCGTAGGGCAGATGTTGTTGGTCAATTAATATTGTAATTATGTTGTAGCAAAGTAATGTGCTTGTTACATTTAGACGATTTGTCTGGACTTGTGTTGTTTAGTTGCTGTAAGGAGGTTTCTTTTAGTGGGCGGAATTTTAAAAGTGATGACATTTAATTTTGGATTATTAGTAAACAAATGTTTGTTACTGAGTTACTGGTAAAATTGTAAGCGAGTATCGAGTTAGATCGAGTTTGTAATAGTGATGTACCGAATCGGCTAAATTTCGCTTCTGCCGAAACCGAATATTCGGCGGTTTTGCCGAATAAATTCGGCCGAATCAACCGAATCATTTATGGCGTCACGCGAAGTCGTACGCTACGCGTTTTAAATGAAAAAATGTTTATCTACCAGGCAATTAGTGCAGGATAGTTGTGTTTCGTCCTTATTTCAGTTATGTGGGGTTTAAAATTGCCTCAAGCATGATTGGCAAACTGTCAATCAATTAAAAAAAAATTGACTACAGTGGGAAAAACGATAATGTGTTGAAAAAGATATAAATTGACGCGATTTTCGTTAGGTTTTGGCTTTTGAAAGATTGCGTGATACCTTAATAAGCAGAAAAGACACGTTTAACGCTTTAAATTTGTGTTCGTAAAAGATTCGGTTTCGACCGAATCGCATCAAATTATTCGGCCGAAACTGAATCTTTGCAAAAGTGGCCGATTCGGCCGAATAAATTCGGCAAACCGAATATTCGGTACATCTCTAGTTTTTAACCCAGCGAGTCCAAATCGAGTTCGAGTTTTGCTTTTTATTATTGGAAAATTAAACTAAAAGCAATAAAAGTTTTGCGTTAAACTGATAAAAAAATAGATAAATAAGTCTTTAATACAAAATACTATTTTTAATAATCCAGTATCTGTAGCTCAGCGTTGCAAAGTTGGCAAATGAGTTGCCATACGCTATAGATGTATTGAGGTATGTGGTTACAAACGATACGAGCCGCTTATCGGTGCCAATAGTGACACGTTACACATGTAGGTAAAACGTGGCACGCGCTCAGTGCACGGAAAAAAAACTTCACCAGGTTAACTATCTACACGTTCCTGACAGCACATGTTGCTATGATGCATAAGGACATTAATTGACAGATTGACCCAATGAGTGATGACTTTAAAGTTTAACAACCTTATTAGAAACTCCCCCCTTCCCAGAAATGAACTATAACGTTCTCACCTAATGAGGGAAAATAAGAGAAATGGTCATTTTTTCGGCCATGCTCTCGTTTTGAGTGGAATGATTAATGTTTAAATTGCAAAGACCGCCATTTTTGTGCTGCACTTCTTGCGACTAACAAAGCTGTAAATTACAATGCATTGGGACGTTTAGCCGTTTCGGAACTGGCTTCACTAATGTGTAAAGTATCGAAGAAAAGTTGGTTCTAAACGATGTTGCGTATGTTTATTTATCGCTTTAATAATTGCAACATACCTCATTCCTGACTTTGTGCAACAAAATTTAACCCGTTTTTATGTCAGCGAACCTTTCTTGTTTAAGCTAAACTTAAAGCTATAGAATTTATCTTATTTTTTTCTTTTTTTCTTGTCTGCACCGATTTAAAGTCACCAACCAGATTGTTCAGTCTGTGATTAATTTGGCGAACAGTAATTATTAATCAAACTCTATTTAATCTCATAAAAAGTTACTAAATCTAATCATTTCAGGAACACACGTGCTTAGAAAGGAAATTGATTAAAAGAACTTTCCTAAAAGTCTTTTATGAGGGATAAATGATATTTCTTCGTCAACTTAGGGACATATGTGACCAGTATGCATAGACATGCACCACTTGTTAATATTCTAGCATTAAATTTAGTTTTAGGTACCTTGCCTAATCACTTGGACTTATGTACACTGCAGGGCGAACTTATGTACACTACTTTTGTCTTTTTCACGTTTGTTTGGACGAAATTAAAACAAACCGTTTCCCGTTTCAGACACGACTCTTCACCACAAGGCTCGATCGTACACAGCCGAAAATCTGCTGCCGAAAACTACATACACCTTAAGTTTGAAAGCGAACACAGCAGGAAAGGATTCAATCACAGCATACGCTGAACCAACCACAACATGTAAGCGCTTTTTTAGAGTTAAATCTTCAGTAACGAATATAAAGAATAAATTTCCGTAATTAGTAAGTGCAACTTATTATTTGTTACAATTGGTTTAATTTTTAGACACCTAGAATTAGGTACTTATATACCAAACAATATATCACTGGTGATAATCATTGCACATTTTTTTAGGTCTTGCAAAGATTATCAATTTCAGTATCCTAATAAGGACCATTATCGTCATATACTTATTCATGGAAAACTTTTAATAACAATTACAATATTTACATTTTTGTTCAAGTAAATGTAATTTTACTTCCAAGTTTCACGCATTTATATTCAAACTTAAAATCGCAAGAGCGTCCTATTCTATATTACTGATAAAAAGGTGGTAGCCTAATACACATCAGCTTTTTGTAAGTTGAAGTAATCGGTCCATTTTCTGGCATTTGGTTCAACTTAATAAACACATTTTGAGTATGTTAACCGGATTATTTCCAACAGTGATGCGGTGCTACAGTTGTTATGACGCCAAGTCACGTGACGAATGTGACCAATGGGTGGAGTGCTCACCGGAGGCCAGTGGTTGTCTGAACGAGATTCGAAAACATGGAATCACAAACACCATAGAATTTCATCCAGCGATGTACAGAGCAACCTTAGTTTGCAAACAACCAAATGCTTGCAAGGATAACGAAAAACAAGTAAGTTATGTCAAGAGTCGCTGAGACAGTGGCGAAGAATACAACTTTAGTCAAAAATGTTTTGGTGGGCAAAAAATGTTGTGACTTTATATAGGTTGGTCCAAACTATAAAGAACCGAGTTATGCGACCCCAAATGTGGATTTTGTGTGAAAGGTGGACCCTTCCCCCATACCTCTTTGCGCCAATTGCGTTGAGTAGAGAAAGTTTTTAGTTTAGTCTAGTTTTTATCAAACAAAGTTGGTGCCAGAGTTGAGACGATACCAAACGCGACACAAATATCAACAATGAGACAACTCCTTGCGGCTACAAAGTCGTTACATTTTGTTATATCACTCATGACTATTGAGAAAAAATATTTGTGCATAAAAGCACTGGAAGTTCGGCCCTTTGGTTAAAATTACCAGAGGGGGTAAATTTAAACCGCCGTTTAATACGCCAAAAAAGTCGTGTTCAGGTAAAACACCACAAAACTTAGATCAGGGGTGGCCAACCGGTCAAAACCTAAGAGCCACATTCTTTACTGTGTTTCCACAAAGAGCCACATTATGCACCCGGGCACACCTGTTCGTTGCCTCGTCCCTTCCTCACACACAGAGACCTGTACTTAGCCAGATTTATTCTAAATGTCGCACACCAACATATTAACGACACAATTTGACTTGTACAGACCGCGTGCCAGTAATTTTCAACAATAAATGGTTTGCACTGTTATTCACACAAAACACCCATTTCAACAACACCCACAAGCAAAAACATATGAATTAAAATATGCGTTTTTTTCTCATTCTATCAATAACGTGCGGTGAGATTTATGTCTGATGAATTACTAAGACCTTATTTCTCTCCCATTTTAAAGGCTAACTTAACAAAAATTGTTTACTCAAAAGATCTTCCCTGCTGAGAAACTTTGCGTATTTTCATCTAACGCGCATGCGCCCTAAACTTAGGCGCCGAGTTTTACAAAAATGCCAAGTGGCGAAACTAAATTCATTGCGACGTCACTAATGCATTCACCACCAACAATCGCTCAATTCAAACCGAAGAGAAACTGCCCATAAAATATAACGTTCGTCATAACCTGAAAAACACTGATTGAAGCATTATTTATTTTGGAACGCATTTGTTGTAAATATTGCTGTTGCTTTGTGTCTCATTTGCATTGTACGCAACAATGAGCAAGCATTCATTGTTCAACAGTTGAATATATGCCATCATAATCAAGGCATTATTGCCACATAAGGTTGCGGTTTTAAGGCATGGTCTGTGGCCATACCGATAATAAGTTTGTTTACAAGCAAAATTGTTAAAGCTTTACTTTACATTTAACGATTTTTGTACCATGTCGCTACATACTAACCAAAATATACACAGTGCCCCCAAACTTCGACAACGACGTAAGAGCCGCATAAAACCAGGCGAAGAGCCGCATGCGACTCGCGAGCCGCGGGTTGGCCACCCCTGACTTAGATAATAACGTTTTTGGTTTGTTTCTTGTTGCACGCTCAAAAAAAGTATTTTGTGTCATAATCATCCATCTGCGGCTTTTTTAAACAGCGGCGTACAAAGTATTATTTTCTACTTTTGTGGCATTGCTCCAAATTTATCGCATAATAAAACTTAAAGATGACATTTTTTTGTACAGAACTTGACCACTCAATGCAACCCAGACCGAAATCGTAACGTTGATCCACCAGATGTTTGCAGGTTAGTACAATATTCAAGGTAAAAGTGACATTGTTCCAATGAATAACTAAATAACCAACTACTGATCTGTAACCATGCAGTGCTCTTTCACATATTTTGTACCTTTTTTTGCAATTGCTAATCCCATTCATATCACATTACTCAAACATTTCAACAAAGCTCTTGTCATCATTTAAGTCTAAATCATGTATTCTAAGTTGTTGATTCCAATCACGGGACGAAAAAACTTAAACTAAGTAATGTGTTCTATGTGTGTAAGCCGATCGCTGGTCTGCACGACCGCCACCGCTTTACGGCCGATACCAATTACAAAAGTATTTGCAGTAAAGGTTACAAAACCATTTACTGACATTTTGAAAACTGTGTTTTTGCAGATGCTGCTGCGAAGGAGATTTATGCAACGGACCCGGAAGTATTTGTGGTGACGTACTTGGCTGGCTTGATCCATTCAGATCACCGGAAATCGTTACTATGCCAACTGCAGGTACAATGAAACCCTTCGGTTTATTGCCAAGATTACGTACTTATCTTGGTATTAAAATAAGTAAAAAACTGTATTAAACTGAAGTAAATTACCTTTGCTTGTTGTAGTATAGGTATACCTCATTATTTCCTACCCATTTGACCATTCAAAACTGCCAACATCTGGGCCTATAGCGTAACTTTTGTGTTTTGTATTTATCATTGTTTTTGAACAATTTTGCCCTATCTCCACTTACTAATATCCACTCAGGTACAATTTTGCAGAAAACAGTCATTCTCTTATTTTTCAGTTTACTGTCCTGAGCATGGCGAACTTCTCAACGGGCACGTGGCTTGCTCGCAAGGCCGGGAAATCGGATCCAACTGTTCTTTTACTTGTGACGAGGGTTTCTACGTGTCAGGTGATGACGACGTCACGTGTCAAGAGGGCGGGCAGTGGACTGCAGAAATGCCGGAATGCATCCAAATCAGTGAGTGTTTTTTTGTTGACAACCGTTTTTTTGCCATAGCAAAGCAGTTTGACTTTAAACTGTACATGTAATGTTTTATTGTTTGTTCTATCTAAAAGATTCCTAGAATTCTTGCCCATTGTTTGCCGGTCGCAATCTCAAAATAAAGCATTGTGACATTTGCCTAATATGGCAAGCGTAAATAAATCCGCAACGCGAATTGCGTTCAAGTGAATTTAATCCACATGTAACCACAAAATGCACACAAAAATACTTTTAACCAACGGCTGCTTTAATGGCGACACCAAGTGGTTAAATTAGTGGGTGAAGTTTGTTAGACAAATCATCACAACGATATTTTAATTTTTTACGTGGTACATGTTTACAATGAAGTGTTGTTTCAATGGCTACGCCAAAAGGTTGTGTTACTCATTTCAATTTGTTAGACAAATTACCACACCGTATATTTACGTGGAACCTAGCACCCGCAGAAATCAATAGATTTTATCCAATTTGACAGGGTCATGTGAACCAATCGACGATGAAGGAATGATTTTGAAATGCACCAAAGAGTTTAATGGCGGTTCCTACTGCAAACTATCCTGTGTACCGGGTTATCTAAATACAGGAGTGTCCAATCTACGATGTTCTATATCAGGAAAGTGGAGTCAACCCAAGCCCGCCTGTCTACAAATCGGTAAGTCGTGATTGCAGCGTACTTAATCCGATTCCTATGGCTTCAAAGCGCTGGGCTGTTGCGAAATGCCAGCTTAAGGCCTCTGTGTCGCTTTTGGCTTAGCTATTCGCTTTTTTGGTAATGGTTGCGAGGCTTTGAGCCAGACGAGGTTACGTTTGGCATGTAAAACGGCTTGACCTTTACAGAGCAGATAAGGAATTACAAATATCTGTGAATACGTCATGCTTAGACTGCGTTTTCGCTATTTTATAGTATTATTGCATTAAAAGTAGTAATCTACATTAAAAATGTGCAATATCGTCATCATCTTACAAATAATCCTGTAAGTTTGTTACAATACTGTCTTAAGTATTTGAGCACACTATGGAAGGGTGAAAAATGGACATTTTAACATGTGCAATGCAGTTTGGGATTTTTCACAACCAGCCATATTCGTTTATTCAATCTATTGCATTTATCATACCACGACTCTATGAATAACTCAGAAATAATACTTCTTAGTACATATGTTGAAGGCGCCATACTGAATGAAGCCGCTCACCCTTTTCCATGCGTCAAGGCATATGCTAGAAAAATCTTACCTGCGGTGGGATTCGAACCCACGACAGGAGACTAGTTTTTTTTATATTTTACATAAAGCTTCGTGGCTGATGCATATTTCACGCTTGGTGATAATCCATTTGCACAGATGATTGCCAGCCTGACCCCTGCATGAACGGCGGCCATTGCCACGATCTCATAAACGACTTTGAATGTGAGTGCATGCCTGGATGGCTGGGGAAGATTTGCGACGAAGAAGGTTAGTTTTTTTACATAAAATTTGCTCTTTGTGAGCATAATAATTTGCTTTGCTTTGCTTTGCGACTTCTCCCAAAGGTTTGTGTATCTTTGAGTAGCATGTAGGTTTATAAGTAAAAAATATTTAAGTTAAGGAAGGCCCCCAAAACATAGTTGTTCTGCAAAAATAAATACATTAAAGTTTTTCTTTCAGCAAAATAATAATGTTACTTTTTAAGACACTTTAATTATTATTTCTGTTTATTGTGAACTAATAAGCACTTTTTCACAAAACCTGTGTTAGCAAAAGCAATTTCTTTCTAGTCTTTTGTGAGATGTTGGAAGCCCCTGAAAACGGTTTGCTGCAGTGCACAGACAACAACCGTTACGGATCCCGGTGTAGATACGCTTGCTCTGAAGGTTACGAACAGCACGGACCTCAGTACACAAGATGCATGCCAGATGGCTACTGGTCTTCATACGAGCCCACTCGCTGTGTAGTTAAAAGTAAGTGATATAGGGTCATGATTGTCGTAACTTGCATTCCTTACCAGCATTGCCTGTAGCCATGCCCAAAAGTGACATGGTTTTGCGAATATCCCCCCCCCCCCCCCCCCCCCCCCCCCCCCCTAGGCGGGCTGGTTAGGATTTTGGGATAGTCGAGTGTGGTTTTGGGCCGGGTTGGCTTGCATAAGACGTAAGTGGCTTTCAAATTTCAAGTGGTTTAGGCTTGGTATGGCAGGGATTGCTTTATAATTGTCGCGTGCACTTCGTGTTTTATGGTACCGATACACCTAAAAATGACAAACACACCGACTAGCGAATGTAGAAAAGCAAAAATAACGTTGCAAATACGTTTTTTGGCACTCAATCTCACTGCCTTTTCATGCAAACTGTTAGAGGAAAAAAATACCGGTAAAGTGGTGAACCTCCATGTTAATCAGCAACTAATGTTTAAGATTGTCCCGTTCCACCCCTTCGACTAGTCAACGGAGGAACTGCGAACTGCACAGGATACAAAATCGGTGATACTTGTGATTTCCATTGCCCCTCTGGTCTTGCAGTCGCTGGTGGTCCGGATCGCATCGTTTGTCAACGAGAGTAAGTTAAACATCTTCTGTACCGAACCCTGGTAACTCAGCAAAGACAGCTTCCTTTCTTGAGATTTAAGTCAAAATTAAGCAGTTTTAGTGTCACTTTAAACAGTCATGCAGTAAGTAAAACGACTTGACAACGTTTCATTTAAGTTTATCCAAGCATTTCAACAAAGAAAACATTGCTTAGTCATTAGATTCTGGTATTTCTTTAGACGTTTTTAATGGAATGTAAGTTACAGACAGACTGTTGCTGTTTAGTGAAAAGTCTGTACTAAAAACAATTTTTTTTCCCAATACTGAAAGTTAAAACCCATAGCTGTAGTGTTGAAGCCCCTCATTTTTAGAACATAGTCAACCAATTTGTTTCCTGTTTTTCTAAAGCTAGCACACATTAAAAATTACACGTGTCCGTAAAGGTGACTCAAATTTGATTGGAAATCTTGTGTTATTCAACAGTCAAACCTGGACAGACAAGGTGCCCTGTTGCGACCTCCCGTGTCCACCTCATGCTCTCGTGGATCTTTTGTTCCTCCTCGACTCATCCTCATCAGTGGGAAGAAAAAACTGGAGAAGGCTCATCGACTTTACTCTCACACTGGTCAGTAGCAACTCCTGAACGTTTCATTCAAACATTCCGATCAATCGCTGTCAATTCAAACTATGTATAGTATTTTTTGGTATTGAGTGGCCTCCTAGAATAGACAACGGCTTGATAACAGAGCTTACGTTAGAAGATCACTTCTATCGAACAAACTTGCATTGTCGTTTAATACCTATGGTAGTCGACCTGTATACATTTATGTCAATAAATTTTTTAAAGAAAACTTAATTGCTATTTTTGCGTACACGCAACTTCACAACAGTCGAGGAACAAAAAAATAACAAATTACAAACTTCTGAGTTCAATCTAACCTATTTTAAAGATTACTGAATCAGACACCGGTCTTAAAAGATAGTTTTGCCTTATAAGTTGTAACTAGTTTCCTTTGTAAAGTAACTAAACAAGTTGATTTTTTGTCCAGCTTGACTCGTTCGTGATTGGACCAGACGATATGCGAGTGGGCGTCGCAAGATATAACAGGCGATTCGACAAGAGGAACGAGATTCTGGTTGGAGACTACACAGGTGTTAACGAGCTGCGTCAAAAGTTGAAGAAAATTCCGTACAATGGCGGAGGTAAGCGAGAACCTAAGAAGCCTCATTTAAGGCTGCACAAAATGGTAACTTAGTTTAAACAAATACGACGGTAAAGTATACAGGAAATGTTTCTTGTCTACATAGACAACGTCAGGGCCTTTTAAATATACATATTTTTTTCAATTTATACACACTGAATCGTTTTTGATTTTTTTTCAAATTGTTACACTTTGGTCGATGGAAGAATACAAAAGTCCATTTGAAGGTTTATATTATTAATAGTTGGGTACAACACTTGTAAACCTAGTCATTGTGGTTCTGATGGGCCTGCAATGATCAATACAGTTGTATTAAAAAGGGTTTGAAAATTAGGCCTGTTCAATATTTTTTATTTGTCACCCGTACACAACTGCGCAAACACTAAACACAAAAATGTAAAATTTGTTCATCACAATTACAGGGACACTGACTGGTAAAGCACTATGGCATCTTCACAACGACAGTCTCAATGCCCCTGGCAACCGTCCAAACGTCCCGGATGTAATTGTCGTCATTACTGACGGCATGGCAACGGACAACGTCAAAAATGCCGCAAGAGCCATCAAGGGACGGGGCGCAAAGGTAATAAAAGTTATGATATTTTTTGCCTTATATGAAACAATATTCAAGTAAGGGAGTCATAACATCTTAACTCTGCCAAAAACACACAAACTGATGCGATTTTAATGTCATTTTGCAGATATATGTTGTGGGTGTGGTGAACAAGTTCAAGCGAATGAACATGGACCAGTTGCGAGACATTTCATCGGGCGAGGATTATCTTAGGATCATTGATGAAGGTTACAAGCAATTGGCTCGCGATCTCACTGGTCGACTGACAAAGGACGTTTGCTGGTTGCCATGCAACGTAAAATACGAACAAAGGTAACGAAATGATTTTGGGGACCAATTTTCTGCAGTAATTATAGGACAATGGTGTATAACGTCGTACTTATATTTCAAAAAACGGTATATAATATTATATTTTTATGAGGAAATGATTAAAAGTACCTGAAAGAGCTTGTTCAGAATCCTAATTATTATTGTTGTTTGTTACGGTTTAGTGTTTCATGAATGTCGTATATTTTGAATGTCAAATATTTTAACAGTTGGCTGTTTGCCTTTCGGTTCTGTTAATAACATTTTGGAAAAAAATAATAAAAAACTGTAAAATTTAGGCCTAGGTACGGAAATGAAATGTTTCAGAAACTCTGGATGGCATTTTTGCATTAAAACAATAACTTTCTGCAAAGCTTATCTTCAAACAGCTTGCTAAAAAGTTCTGAACAAAAAAGTTGATCGTCGGGTTTTTGTTAGTTTTGTTTTCAGTGATATTTAAGTGGTTTAGCTTTTGCTTCATTAAGTAACGCTTCTGTTGCTTTTTGCAGGGAGTTGTACAATCGCCAACGAATGTTGCAGGCGCAAGAAGAAGATGCTGACTTCTGGGCTCAACTAGATCGCAGTGGGACCCAGCCACAGGTGCAGGGGCAACCAATACCCACACGGGAAAGTCCAGGGGGCGCAGGAGAAAACCGCAATTTCGTGGAGACAAATTCGCAAACAGGACCGGTTCGAAAATCGGCCACCTAACGTGTTAAACATGACAAAATATGACTCTAAATGTGACTAAAGTTGATCTGGCCGAAGGCGAAAGTATTGTGAATATCTTGCAAAACTGTGAATCGTTCAAGAGCATATATTACAATGTACAGGTTCAACATTTTAGTGTGGCAAAGTGCACTGCAACGAACATCCCCAGGTGATTTTCAGTTTTGAAACACACACTGCTTTTTGGCGTACTACAAAGCAATGAACATACCATTAATAAGTGCAATGTGCGAAGTTTATGTAAACAACTAAGTTCCATGTATGTCTTTCTCAAAGAAGTTGCTTTTCAACGTCAGACCGTTTGAACTGACGTTTATTTTCTGTTACATTGTTTTTTTCTCCTTGTGTATTTTTGTACGTTGAAAAGTCAAGTTCGAACATGTTTCGTTTTGTACATTAACGGTTTATCCAATAAAAAATCAAAAGAAACAAATTTCTGCAACATTTTAGTTTAATTCAGACCAGACCAAAAAAGAGGCACGAAAACCATTTTAAAACTGAAACAATCCGAAAAGGTTTTTTACAAAAAACGTGTCAAAATTTTGAGATTTTGATTCCTGTTTTAACCGCTTTAGTTTGGCAGGAGCCGGAAACCGGTCAAAACCAGTTTGAATCTGATTCTGGAATATTTCGGTGAAAACCCACTCAAAACCGGAATTTTCTTTATTTACACATTGTTACTACAAATACAAAAAAAAAAAACGGATTCGAGTCGGAAGGGCAAGCGTAAACCGGTTAGAAACTCAAAAAGCAAACACTTAGGACAAAAGCAATCGAATTAACGAAAGCACAAGATTTAGTTGACAATTGCAATCAGCCAAGATTGCATCTTTTTACTGGATCCATAATTGTAATATTATGCTGATTGAAACACTATACACGGATCTGTTAAAAAGTATGGTGACGAATATAACAGCCCAAATAAACAAAAAACCGAGATGCTTTATTACTGAAACGTTTTGGCAAATGTTCTTGCCATCATTTATTTACGTCTATTTGCGCCGCGAAACGCATGACTGCGTCTAATAGTTTTCCATTAAGTTATTGTTATTTTATTCTGCTGGTTTTGTTTCCACTCAAAGTTGCAAATATAACATACATAAGTTATAAGTTGAAAAAGCAAGCGAACATGTAATGTTTTCAAAGCCGGTTTAAAAAGTCAAAGAGGTCATGTCGTACATGTTCAGAATCAATTTATTTCCCAAGAAATTGGTGTCAGACTTTTAAGGTTCTTGACTGCCTGAATGTTGAGGAATTATTAATTTATGTTGAAAACTGTGGTTTATATGTCGGTATTAATATCCGATCAATTAAACGAACTTTAAAACTCAACCTAAAGTGAAATCTACATAAACTTAGATTGTTTCCTTTTTCAAAAAAAATTAAAAAAAATTAAACCTTTTTCCAACACCACATCATCAAAACTTGACACGCTTGAGTTGCCGCAGCCAATCAGCGCTCAGCGGTTTTTTTGGTGTGCTAAAGTCATTCCAGTCAAAGTTATTTGTCTCGTGGTGTTTGCGGCGTGCGGAGGTGGAAACATCGAGAAGTTACAAGGTAAATCCAATTTCTTGTCTTTAACCATGCTACATTACAGTAAATACACGACTATGCTACATTATAGTGAATTATGCTACATAAATACTTTAACAATTTTTTTATCGTATGCGGACATTTGAACCAAATCTTAAGCATTTCATCTTCGTATTTATTAATTATGAAATGGCTTGTAGGTTAACACTGAATAAAAGTAGAGGTTTACTATACAAACTCAAGTTAACTGTCATTTGAAGGCAAATTGTAACATTAAAAAGTTTTTAATTTTGTTAATAGGTTATCTCTGCATATCAGTTGCAGTAAACTTAGTGATGGACCTATAGATAATAAGTTTATTTAAAATGCAATTTTATTCTTATGCTGGCATAACAAAGTTAACAGCAACTATTTGAAGCCATGACAAACAATTCACTGCAACGAGGCCGTTGCAACGCATCGCGCTTTAGGCATTGTGACGTCACACACGCAGGCGCGTGTTTAAAAATCGGCGTGGCTTGTGAAATCTGCAACGCGCGTTTTGTAGTTTCAGCCTTATTGGTTTAAATTTACAACTGGCAAAGACCAGTCTGTTACGTGTTACTTAATGTGTAATGTTATTTGCAGATTCAGATGTTCACCTGCTCCACGATCTCTTCAACTTTCGTCATACAACTTCAAATATTTTACTTGTATGTAAACATATGAGTCTATCGTGGGTCAACCGGGAATGCGGAACTGTTAGGACTTCCTTGTCTGAGAAGGATCCTTAGAGGAAGTCTTTCTCGGTCAAAGAATGGTCCAAGTCGCTAGGAGTGCTACTTTGTCAGCAAGTTGGCGCTAGGGCTAGAACTATGAGTAGCACTCGTTAACTAAGGGTAGTATATAGTTAACATAGGTGGGGTACGTTTGGGATTCGCGCGCCACGTAGGGACTCTAGCTTAGATCGATTTCTACTTAGGTGTGGCGCGTTGCTAAATGGTTATAGCTAAAATAAGGTGCGCATAGAAACACGCTATTTCCAATGAAGGTCCAGGCTCGTGGACCAGAGGGGACCGGCTTTGCATATAGCCCGAAAAGTTTCGTGATCCACCCTGGTAGGGCGCGAACTGTATTTTTTCCCCAGCCCTGCGTTTGCGTAAAACATTTGGGTCATTGCCGGGGGACTCTGAGGGCAGGGAAGTGACGTGATGTTGTTGAGTTATACGCCTTAAAACGTCACTGTCCCTTTTTTTTAAAAAAAGCGCCTATGCTAACTGTAAAATTAGGGTTGTTGTGGATTTTTTATCGGGTTTTGACCAGCTTGTTTTATCCATGCTTGTACATTCGACTCAAGGTTTACTTTCCTAAAAAGAAGCCGCGTATTGGATATCAAGCATGTGATGTAATAACTCCTGTTAATCGCAATATAATTTTTGTGCTAAATATTTCGCTGAATCAAATGCCCTTTCCCATTTTTCTGGTTAAACCCATTTTTTTATTTGTGGATTTAGGCTAACTTACTTATCACTTAATTCAGTTCCTTATTCTTGCTTGACCCGACCACCTAGTCAATATGGGGCAGACATTTGGGTGGTTGTAAAACACGACAGACTCACCTTCTACTTTTCTAGCTTAATTTGCGGCGGTTGTATGCAGGGCAGGTAGTTCAGGTTAGCTTGTGTACTTTTACATCGGTTGCACAGGGACGATGGCGGTTCCAACGTTTTTTTTTCAGAAACTTCTCTAACGAAGCAGACGAACAACTGATTCGTACCGATATGAACGACTCTGCCACTAAACTTTTATAACCTATAACCGAAAGTGTTTCATTATCTGACGTTTTCCCTCTTTCATCAACAAAACTGTGTGCGGAGTCCACTTTTTTCTATCCTTTCATTTCTTTTTAAGTAGACCAGTTCTTGGGGTGTGTGTGTACCTTTTCACCTCAGGCAGGTTCTTCATGATGTGTATTGTTTACGTTTCACCCGTCGCTCGCTCTAACCATGCGAACCGCCATCAAGTGTTAGAATACGAAAAGTTAGATATGACAGAAGTCAAGTTTTGCTATTGTCCAATTCCACATCAAGTTGCTAAATTGTAAGATTCATGTTATTGATCTAGTTTATTGTGGAAAATTCATCTTGTTTTTGTTTTTCAGGATTTTTGGGAAAGTATTGTATTATTCAAAAATTGCAAGATGACAAACATAAAAAAACATGCAAAACCAAAAAACTTGCCTTGCAATTGACGAGTTTCAGGTATTTTTGATTATTGTGTTTCTATTAACCTTGGTGTTTTTTTCTATGGGAATCACTTTTCTATTTTTGCAGGTTTAATCTTCTGTTTGTTTTTCAGATTTATTATTATTTTTCGCACGGTTAACAAATAATTTTGTTTTTCAGATTCCAAAGGCATTTTGAAATAATTCAATTGATAACAATTTGTTTTGTTATTTAGGTTTTAGGAATTTGAAACTTGTTTTGTTTTTCAGAGTAGGGATTTGTAATTACCTTCCGTTTTGTAGATGTTGCAGAAACTAGAATTCAATTTGTGGAAAATAAACTTTCTTTTTGCACGGCGATGAAAATAAACTTTCTTTTCGACGGCGATGATTGCTAATTTTTAACCGTTAAGAAAAAACGGTAATAAAGTTTACTTCAATTATCAATAAACGTTGTATTTAAAACCTATGGATTTAATTGGATGACTTAAGGTGTTGTGATCATATTTGACAAGTTATGTTTGTTGAGTTTAAACTTAACCGATTTTTTTTTCTATTTCAGAGGTCGTCCCCACTTCCCTGGCATTCAACGCAGCTGCCATCAACGTGGGAGTTCCCACTGATTTAATCGTCAATGACGTCATTGCATTCCGTCAGATGATGTCACCTGAAGCATAACATGATCTCGCCATCGCATTTCCTACGTCACGGTGACGTCTTGCTCGGTTGTGCAAATGATTCATTTACCCCCAAGACGATGACGTCACAACTTTCACGTCAGATGTCAATATTGCCTTCGCAACTTTATTCGCCGCACTGACGCAAACGACGTGACGTCATGCTGGGTTCCATTCTGGGGTGAACCGGTTTAATTAGTCAGCCTCTAAACGATGACGACGTCCTACAGGACTGGGGCATCGTCACTTTGACGTAGATTCCTGACGTCATGATCTATTTCCACCTCTTGTTACGCACACACTTTTAACTGTACACGCCCGTTCTGACTCTGGCGCTATTGCTGTTTTACACGAGAATACAGGCACACACACACCAACACAGCGGCAAACAACTACAATCACGCAAATTTAGTTTTAACCACGGCGCGATGTGTGGAAAGTTTAGCGATGCTAATAATTCTGCCCTTGCAACATATTCATTTCGGGATTTTGAATGATAATGCATAAGTTCATAGTAACAGCGACACTTTGCTTCTCAACTGTATGCTTTACGCATCGTAACTGTGATGTTTTAGATCCATTCATCTGTATTTAATTACAAAACTCCCAACATTGGCTCCAATTAAAAAAACAGCAAATTAACATCACTGGTAACATTTTAAACGGGGCAACGTGTTCGATTAGTTGGTACGACATTTTTTTAATGTGAAGATTAAACGTTTGACTGCAGCATAAGTCAGGTTTAAATAAAATTAATAGCATATACATGTTTAAGAAAAATAGTTTGGTTTATGTTCAGGCACAAAGCTATAGTGTCTCCTGATGGTCGTCCGCATTTTTAGCTTCAGGCAGATGTGAACATTATATACAACAGTCAACAACAACGAATTCAGCTACGGCAAGATAATACTACGAAACAATATCACAAAATAGCCAGCAACAATCCTTGCATGGACATTGAATAAGCTTAAGCCAACATTTTCTTTTTTCTCTGCTATACTCCTAACAAAAGGTAGTACCCCAAGATGGATACACTAACCCAGGGGTCGGCAAAGGTTGGCAGGCGAGGTGATCTTTGTTGGCAAGCCAAACAATTTGCGTGTTCATAGTAAAGTACTAATTTAACATGTCACACGGCTTGTTTTTAGTTTCGTATCATGTCATTCTCATAAAATCCAGTCTACATGCACTAAACGCCCTGCTCTCTCCTTAAAATTGATATCAAATGGCACAAACCACTATTACTCAGAAAAATGTTGGCACGCATGGAAATAACAAGTAAATTGGCACGCGTCGCTTAATAGCTTGCCGACCCCTGTACTAACCGATACGGCTATAATGACTTGTTCCAAGCTGCAATGATGAGACCTTGGTCAAACAGCAATGGATCGATGCTTCAATTCCGTTTTGTTATTTGAATTCGAACTTGTTTAAAAACTCCGCGCGGAGTGCTTGTTTCATGCGTTATTGTTACGTATAAGAAGTGGATAGTGAATTGTATATACATCAACGCCTTTACGGTCGGAACCGGATAAGACTATAGCCTTTCCGTTTTTTCGATATTTGGGGGTCAAAAATCCGTAAAACACAAGAAGAATATAGAAAAATAATAAGAAAAAAAGTAATAGAAAAAATATATATAAATGAGTCGAAAACGGTCGAAGTATTTCTGTTAGATTAAAAGAACATTAAAAGAATGGTCATGTTTTATTTAAGTAACTTATAGTCACCGTATGCGTTTTCAACATATTCTATGACACTTCACAGATTATTGCCACACACAAAAAACTAGCCATACAGCTTCTTATTGGTATCGTAACTGACAAATTTAACAACCACATTACATTTGTGTCAGAACTTGTTAGTTTAAACATCTTTTCTTTGAATTTTTGTGTACAGACTATTAATTGTCTATCAATTTCGTAACTGCTATACTTGCTGCTTTATTTGCTGGCAAATAGCTTATAATTGCTTTTTTTAAGTGCAAAACTTCTTCAAGCTTTAAAATTTACAACACTCTCACTTAAATTTAAACCATATGATTAAATCTTTTGCTTCCTTTTTACAACCAAAGCGAATCATAAAGTTATAGTTTGGGCATGATAATTGATAGCGGGGTGGAACTACTAACACTGGAGCTCAGCTGACGCCCGGTTTGGTAGGTGGCGCAACAGAGCATAAGCGTTTATGGTGCTGACTCAACAATTTGGGTTTATGGTAAAAATGATTGCTGAGTCAGCACCATAAACGCTTATGCTCTGTTGCGCCACCTACCAAACCGGGCGTCAGCTGAGTTCCAGTGTTAGTAGTTCCACCCCGGCATTCAGCTTTTCCAAGTGCGCATGCGCACAACCGCAAAACGTCATGAAACTGAAGCTGCAGCTCCACCATAGATAACTTATTATTATTATTATTTTCATTTTATTAAAATGCCGATTAATGCCATACAAATTATTCTTAATATACACTGATCAAACATAAAAACTATATGTATGGATTGTTTTGTATAACAATTTGGAATAGGAATGTCAAGTAAACATATAAGGGGTGCTGCAGCTCCTCATTCCCCTCGCACGAGCCGCCCCTGGTGTAATGAGCGATTTTATAATAATGTAAGTTTGAAACAGGAAAAGCGAACTTAGTTGTAAACAAACGGCTTCCACAGATCAATATACGTCGACGTGGTTTGTGACGCAACAATGGTGGTTTGTCAGACAGCGTGACATATGGGAAATTCCCTAAAGTGTAATTGGTTTCTCCTCGCCTACGCCATTGTGTTACGTATGACTTTGTTTTGCTTGGGTTTGAGACACAAAGAAACAATTAGTCGTACTATATGAGATTCGTTCACTCAGTTAGGTTGTCACTTGCCTGAACATGGCCACGTTCAGTTCGTTGATTTTTACCCAGATAACATGGAACAGTAACAGGGTTGCGGCCATCGACTTGCAGGCGGTTCACGTTGACGAATTAAAGTTCGAAGCAGAACCTAGAATTATTGACCAGTTGAAGTTGGTATTCAAGTCAAGGGCTTTTGACAAGGAAGCGACCACACAGATAACTAGATTTGTAAAATTACAAGCCCTTCCGACTGTTATTTTGATCGTTGGTGATGAAACTGAAACCTCGTTGAAGTTTCTTAAAGGCACTCTGGACTCTTTGGAGCAAAATCTACCTGATGATCTGCTTATGGCCAGTTTTAATATAAACTTAGAAAGGCTAGACAGCGAAGATGGAGACATGCTTTTAACTGACAAGTTGTCACCGCAAACAGACTTCAACAAATTGTCTTTGCAATGGGTCCAACGCAATTTTCAACACTTTGTACAAAATCTTACAGTTCAAAGGTTTAGTGAAGTTACTGGTGCTTCGTATATTCCATCACTTTGCCCACATCTTGATGGGAACAAGTACGATAGATTAGTATTTTTGCATTCTGAAGCATCAGGCCTACAAACAAGAAGAATTACTGAAATTTGTATGGTCTCAATATCACAGAAACAACTTCTGTCAGCCGAAAAAGGTACAATTCCACCAGATTGCGACATTTTGAATCTTGTTGTAAACCCACAAGCCGAGATTAACGAAGAAGCTGCAAAAAGGTCGAAACTTACGCAAGTTCAAATAAGTCGAAGTGCAAAACAGTCGTTTGACTTTGCAACTGCTTCTTTAATTAGGGATTTCCTATTGCGTTATCCCACTTGCTGCCTGGTAGCTCATGCAGGAAATCTGTACGATTTTGATCTTTTAAGAGAACATTTGAAGGAGTATGCATCAATTTGGACAAGAATCGAAGGCATTTCGACCTTGGATGCTCACAACGCATTCTGCAAGCAAGGATTTTTAGAACCCAGAACTTTGAAAGCATTGCACCGGCGCTTTTTCAATGATGGACCGTTTTTGGACGACGGCACTGCAAAGTTCGACGTGTTTCGTTTGATAGAAATCGTAAATTGTGTCCCAGAGATTGTTACTACGTCGAAAAAAATCCCTTTGTATAACGCCAGCCCCAGAAATGTGTAGGCCCTACTAGTAGTTTTTTTTCAATCTTGTATCTTATAAGTAGTGTAAATACTTCAAGCATTATGTTGTTGCTTAAAATAGCTCAATGTTAAAGTATGTTAATTTACACGGCAAGTTTGTTGTTGAAATAAATGCACAAATTATGTTTTGTTTTAATCATTACTGAAACAATAGCAAAACCCCTAGAACATTAGGATTGAAACTATTCTCTCACGTTATAAAATCCTCATAGGAAAATTTATGGTTTTAAGAAGCGTCAACGCTGGTTTCTAAGCATTGCTATCACAGTCTAACATAACTCAATAAACGTCATTTCCCAATCGTGTGGTTTGGCGACGCAATGCAACCTGACGTCATGTTTTTTGCTAACTACGTCAAGCAAATGTTCCTGAATCATTCTTTCTAGTAGCGCAATAAATGACCAGTGTCTGTGACCCAAAAAATCTTCCAAAAATGTTTTGCATAAAATTCCTATTACCATCAATTTTTAAGTCCAATAAATTATTTTTATTTAGTGTACATCCCTTAGAGTAGAAAGCTAGGCATGGGAAATCAACAGTGTTTGCGGTAGGCCATGTCATATTATTACAAAAACACAATATTTGTATGGCTCGACATAACTCAAAAAGCAGTGAGAATTTGGAACCGGAATCATTGTGTATAAGTCTATAGCATTCAGAAACTTTGCGACAAACAATAAGACAACAAAGTATGACGTCAGTGTGTTTGTTTTCGTCATTTGTGGTCGACACCTGCTTATGTCTGTTGGTGATGTAGTTAATATTTTACAACATGTCTGCTAGGGTATTTCCCTTCTGGGTAAACTGTTTCTCGCATGATGTGCGAGGGCAAAGTCCAAGAAAAGCAAATATGCGTGGTTGAGCAGTCACTGTTGGTTTAAGCGAGCAACCGACCATTTTGCCTGTAGTTAAGGCATTTAAAATGTCAAAACGAAATTTTGAAACAGCGTTTGACAGCAATGGCGAAGTAAAGGATAAGGAACTAAAAACTGAAATAGATGGATCTTTGTCGTTGGCGGTCAGCGAAGAAAACACAAAACTGAAGACAAGACCAAGACCCGCTTCATTAGTGCTTTTCACGGCACAAGTAACCTTTAATAAGCTTGAGAAAGTAACTTTTCTTTCCTTGCACGTCAAAGAGGTGAAAGCAAAGGAAAAAGTTAGAGTCATTGACAAGCTAAGGCTGGATTTTACGACTAGGCCTATTGATAAGAATGCTACAGATCAAATTGCTGGATTCATTAACCTACAAGCTACACCTGTGTGCTTGTTAGTCGAAGATGACAAAATCAACCACCTTGAAGTGTTGAAATTGAACCTTGCGATATGGAATGTGGATCTTTCACAAGATGTCTTTTATTCAGTTGTTCATACAGCTTATGGTGATATAAGAGAACCAGATCCTAAACAGCAAATTAAAATGTCAGGCATAGACTTAAATAATTGTATAAATGATGTCGACAATTCACTTCTAGACTGGATTATTAAACACAAAACCTCGTATTTACAATCATTGGCACCTAAGAAGTTCTCCAATCTGATGTGTGATGCAATTTACAAAATAGAGCATGAGTCTTTTGAGTCACAAAACGTCTTGGACGAAACTTTGGTATTTCTCGACTTGGAGACAACAGATTTAAGCATTAGAAAGATAACTGAGCTTTGTATGATGGCAGTACGAAACAACTACTTTCACAACCAAAGGAAGTGGTTCCAACAGATTGTGACATGTTGACTCTGGTTATCGATCCCACAGTTGAGATTGATCTAGTTGCTGCTTCGATGACAAAATTAACCCGCTCAATTATAACCAGAAGCAAGAAGAAACCTTTCAACCACGAAGTTGCGACAGCAGTTTGCCAGTTTCTGTGTCGATTCTCAGAACCAGTTTGCCTTATCGCCCACAATGGAAAATCATTCGATTTTAACATCTTGCGGAAACACTTGCATGAGTTTTGGGTCCAGAAAAGCCTGATTTCAAACATCATGTGCTACGATGCTTTACTCGGTTTCAGAAAAATGCCTCACATACAAAAACCACGAGGATTGGCAAATTTGTACTTCCGTTATTTCGGTGAGAGGGTGCCACTTTCGCATACCGCCGAAGGAGATGCAACAGCTCTTATGAAACTTGTGAATCTTTACCCGGATGTATTGAACACACACAAACAGGAACAGTTCATTAGGCATTAGTTGACAAGAGAGTTTAGCCTTGATTTTAAGTCGGTGCATTTAAGTTTTTGATTTTAAACCATTCAGGCAAAAAACAAACAAATGTAATAATGTATGATATACTCTTGCTGTTACAAAATACAAGTCGCACGTATTTACGAATGCATTTACGCGACATTTAAACATTTATTGTTTTATTTTTGTCTTAACATTCCAACTACATTATACTTATGTACGTTAAAGAGGAGAATTGTGAAGCTGAAAACGTTTTGCTGTGCTGTGAGGATTTTAACAATCTTTGCAAATCTTCGACTTTAGATTACAAATTGTCTTTAAATGAAATTGTGTCCTGTGCAATACAAACCATTTATTTTATCGATTTTGTACTACAGTATGCGTTTGTAGTTTGTGGAAGTAGCCTGTTTCAAAATCCAACGTGACACAGTAATGTTGATTTACGGTTTGCATATAATGTACCTGAAATTGTTTTTTTTCTATATGTTTCTCTTTTATTTTATTGGAGAAATGCAATAAAGTGATTTTGCTATCAAACTGACATTTCATTGAAAACAGCCACACAACACGCGTGCGATATACAGAGACAAACTTTACGGCTTACATAGAAAAAGCAATCATCATTGTGCTCCAAAAGTACATGTTGATTTTTGGAAAGGTCCCCTTCGTGACTGTTGTGTTACTGTTTTGTTATGTCAATATTGGTCGATTGTGGTTTAAAAGGCAGATAATAACCTTTGAGTTATATGTTGTCAAAGCAATACGAAACTAAAGCTACAAACTCTTGTACCGCATACGTTTACTTAAAATCAACTCACGTGTCGCAGCAAGACTGCTAAAGTTGTTGGAACCGACGCAAATAAGAACGCAATACAACGAAACACATTCTCTTTTCAAAAATCCGAAGCATGAAAACTTAACACAAACTGATTCTACTTGAATCCGAAACTTAACTTAGAAAGTAATTAAGTGTTCTTTGTATAAAAGCGGTTCAGTCAATGGGTACATACTTTGCTAGCTAACATGCAGTACAACTTAAATGCAATATTGGGCAAATATTAACAGAGCTTACTAAACTGACAGTCAAACTGTTTGGTAAAGATAAGAGATTACTGTGTGTACATAATTCCGTTTGTGCACTTAACAATAGCTGGCTCTAATTTGGTTTAACTTCCATATGCTTTTCCTAATTGTTAAAAGAGTGAAAATAGCGAAAACTGTCTAAAGGGCACATTTGTACCACAGTACACACACTAGTCTTTTTGGTTGATATTGGATTAGTATAAAACACATTCATCGTGAAAAATAAAAACGTTTGATCAGTTTCTTGCAACATAAACTTATATAGAATTGAGGATTAGATTACACAAATTAACGCAATTCATAAGTACAGTTTTCACATGACTTTTGTTTGGCAAAATTACTATAACTCATCTTGGATTACAACTGCATTTTCAACACCGTCGCTTAAATCCGGCTGCGAATTTTTTCGGTACTCGTTGTTTCCATCCGAACCGTTTTGCGACTTGGATCCCATTTCAAGTCGGTTGTTAATCCTAAACTTCTTACGCTGCTTGACTAGATGAGATTTTACTGCACAAGTTCCAATCAAGCCACAAACTACAATTGAAAATAGAAAAAAATCAAAAAATGTGTTCCACTACAAGTAAAAATCATCTAGTCCAGCAGGTGAAAAACCATATGTTTTGAGAATTGTGCATGGCAATTATGAGGATGCTTTTAAAAATGAAAAGCTTTCAATACAAAATATAACCGATACAAAACGATTTTAGTGCTACTCCGCTAAAAGACAGAAATAAATATGAAAGATAAAATTGTTTCTAAAGTTATGGCATCAAATTTCTTGACGACAACACAATCATTATTTTTCTTTAGGTCGCCAAATAAATGTGAATTATATTTGCTTAGATTTTTTACTTTTAGGTCTACAAATCTTCTAAATTACTAGAATTAGTACAAGGTAGGGACTTAAACACTACATAAAGATTAACTAAGATGAACATCCATGTGTGTGATTGCGGCTAATTTCGGTATAATGCCTTCAATAAGCCTGGTGCATTATAAAATATAAAAATGTGGTTCATTTTGCTAATCAAAGTTTTCTGTATGAATATGCAGTCAAACATAAAAAAACATCAATCAGAAAAAGTTCCTTACCTAGAAGGAGGCACAGAACAGCAAGCACGATTGTAACGATTTGAAATGTCTTTAATTCATTTTCGGCATCTGTAAAAAATGTTGGGAAAATAGCAAATCTTAAAAACATAAGACACTACAGTTTACTCATAAACTGTTGTTGTAATATTTCAAATACGTTTTGTAAAGTGTTCCTAGACAAAAAGTTTTTTTTCAGATTTCGCAAACTAAAGAATTAGGAAGTCTATAGCAGTTTCTTGTCCTTTGCAATCAAATGCTCAAAGTGTCACAAAAAATCATTGTAAGCAAGGTTAAAATATCCTTATACTCCACCATAAGCACTTATCTCTTGAAAACCATCAATCCATACATGCATGTAAGTGCTACCAAGTTCTTAAATTGTAAGTTGTCCCTCTTACCTGATTTACCAACGGTTGTTGTAGTCACAGGTGTCGTTATGGTGGTAGTGATTGGTTGTGGCGTGGTTGTTTGGGCTGAAGTCACTGGTTCAGTTGTAGGATCTGTAGTAGGTGCTGTAGTAGGCTCGACATATGGGGCAACAAACACATTCATCATTGCTATGTTTGATGTAGGGCTGACGTTGTTTGAATCATCGTATGCACGCAGAGCAAACCAGACGCTATAGGCATAAAATACATTTGTCCAGATTTTATAGTCAAGATAATTGTTTAGTCAACGCAATTTCTTAACATAAAAGAACTTTATTTGACAAAATCAAGTTACAGACAATCTATTTTGTATTCAGTATTTTTCCCCGCTAATTTGAGACATGTAAACCAGTACAAAATTTACAGTGTATGCGCCTATTGTTTTAATTTATTGTTGGCTATTGTGAGTACTTCTGTCTATATTGATCAGAAATATCACCTTATTGCATCTCGATTGTTTGGAACTGCAATCAATTCCACAACCATTGTCTCCTGGTTCCCTGCTGACTTTGGCTTATAAATATCGCCCTCAGATAACATATCCTTTGTGACGAGAATGCCTCCCTTGAAGTTATTGGAGAGTTTGCTGGCAGAATCATAACTGTAGCGAATCTGGTAGATTTGTGCTTTGAATAGCAAAAAACAAGAATTGTCAGACTGATGTTGCTTATCCTTTGAGGCTAAATAACTTTAAAATCAAATAACACTTAAAGTGTTAACATTACGCGTCCATAACTGAGTTTAATATAGGGTTGCCATACGTCAGGATTTTTCCTGACATGGCAGGGAATTTGGTGTTCAAATCTGCGTCGGGGAGAAATGTTAAAATGTACTTAAAAGTCAGGAATTAAAAATATATATATATACTATGAAATTCATGTACCGACAGAGAAAGTAGTTACAATCGCGCCTCTACCATGAAACGTAGAGGTAAACTGGCAGCGCGCAGGTTAACAAACAAGGTTGCTGTTTCGTTTTGCAGTGCGCCCATAACAATACCTGTTTGTTACTAGTTGTCTGACAACACGCGTAAATACAGAAATGAAAATCCCCCCCCCCCCAAGAAAACACAGCATTCGATGCTACGTGGGGACGTGGGAAATTTCATTTGTTTCAACCGCGTACCTAATATGCAAGTAACTATAACTAACAACAAAACGTCGAATGTCGTTAAACATAAAAACGTT
Source organism: Phallusia mammillata (assembly GCA_003260075.1). Taxonomy (NCBI): domain Eukaryota; kingdom Metazoa; phylum Chordata; class Ascidiacea; order Phlebobranchia; family Ascidiidae; genus Phallusia; species Phallusia mammillata. The sequence goes on along the minus strand of QLIY01000031.1, from coordinate 211,746 downwards.
TTTACAGTGGCATTTTATTTCAAGTTTAAAAGTGTCGTTATGGCTCCCATTGTTTGCGGTAAAGGTAGGCGACCCCTGAAATGTGTGCTTATTGTTTCAAGGATGGTAAGAGTAGTGAGCTTAGCCGAATAAACTTAACTAACAGAAGCCTACGCAGAAAGCTAATTGACAAGGATCAGAGTATCGTATCTAACGTTTTCTTGTGTCACCGTTTGTGTGACTTCCGAATATTCTAAAATTATTTCGGATCAGAAGTGTATGGATCGCAAAAAAGGTTAACGCAGCGGTTCTCAAACTGAGGTCCGCGGTCCTTAGGGCAAGTAATTCTGGCGTCAGTCTGTGTAACTGAATAAGTATGAATCAAAGTGAAGTAAGAATCGACGGTCTCATTGCTAAACAATAGGCTTTATTGCATGACAAATTACAAAATTGCAATTGTTTGGGCACGATTGTAATGTTTTATGTCTTGTCTGTGATGTCAGATTTGGATCATTGTTATACGCAATTTTGCATACCTAGCTAAAATCCTGCAATCCACTTTTTTTCATACAAATTCAGGGTTACGCACCGCGAGCCAAATAACGTCAAAGGGACTGTTAAGAAAAAATAAAGAAGAAGTTTGAGAAAAACTGGGTTAACGCAACCGAGATAAATTTTGCCAGAGATTGTATATCATAAAATATCGCAACCCTAGTTTAATATTATTTTTTAATCTATGCCTGAATAACTTTTTTGTAGAAATCTGTTTATGATTCTATTTGAATAACGAAATAATATCAGTTTAGACAACTCTGATCATTAAGTGTGCGTTTGTGTGTGTGTGTGTGTGTGTGTTGGGGTGGTGGTGCACGAGGCTAAGGTTTTTGACGGTATTTGACTGATGTACGGCTAAAATGCGCAAAGGTTGGTGTACGGGTGGTACGACGGCAACCAAAGCCGTTTTACAACGTTTTGCGAGTTCCCAAAACCAATAGAAATGTGTAACTTGTTTGTTGTTTTCATCTTTCAAATGGGTTTTGTAAAAATTGCTATAAAACTTGACTTTAACACATGTCAAACTATTTAAAAGTAAACCTGTTCCACTATCGTAGTCAGACCCAGGTGCTGAAAAAGTTAATCTGACTCCACAAGACAAATCCTGATTGTCAACTTGAGTGACTGCCAAGTCAATCACTTTACCGGGTGGAAGTTTGTCGTCAGCTGGATTAACTAACTCTCTGAAAAAAAGTAATTACTTACGATTTTTACATTTTAGAGTAAATAAACTCGCTTAACTATTGGGTGTTTGATGAATATTACCAATTATGAATCTGGGACAATGTTGTAAAGCGTGGTATAAAAACATCAATGTTGAAAACTGATACGAAACATAACCCTCAAACAGGATAAGATTTACAATGGTATTTTTGTCTAAACCTAATAGTCAGTTCACAGAAAACAAGAAGTTCTTGCAAACCAAGGCTGGTTGTTGTTTTATCAGTATCTTTCTGGCAATATTACAACCACATACTTGTAGTTTAAATAATATTGTGGTAAAATCTAATTAGTTTATTTATCAAGTATTGTAAAACTAATAAATAATTGCAATAGCGACTGACTAACCCCGAGTAAGAAAAGCCTCCCGGAGACACAACTCTAGTGAATGGATCCAGGTCCGAGGTTGTTAGTTTATTTTCATTTCCCACAGTTGGACCTTTCGGGTTTGTGACAACAGTTCCTAAACAATAAAATTGTGTGTCAGTGACCATGCCAATTTTATACTAACGTGTGTTGTCTTTTGTATAATGAACATGTAATGTCACATACAGAGCTTGGTAAGCTCTATAATGTCACAAATAACAACGTTTTATGTTTAACCATGTCCTGATTTTGTTTGGTTCCAGCATTTTAAAGAAAAGATATATTTTTAAAAAGTTTTTTCTTTTTTTCTGACCGTCGCTTTTAATATATCCAGGATTGTAGGCAGCTGCTGATCTAGAACCGTGGTATGTAGAACTTGTCCCGTTGCCCAATCCTGTTACTTTAACCTGATAATATTAATTAGTGATGGTAACGAAATATTAATACTCTGTGATGGTTTAATGGCTGGGAGGCATTAAAGGCAAAATTTTAATGAATTTCTGAATTCTATACCGCAGTGCTCAGTTCCAACTGGTCTGTGGATATTTAAACTGCAGATTGTGTATATTGACATAGGTCATTACCACAGTTCGTCAAATTGACCAAATACCTAACATTTTACTGAAATGGACAAAACTTTTTATTAAACGAGCACCATAGGCGAGTTTCGTCTCTTCAAAATGCCAACAAAGTAGTAAAACCGTTTTTATTATTTTGTATTTATGTATAACCTGTACGGAATATCTTCCAATTTCTACAAATTCTGTAAAATATCTCGAGTAAACTCCATCATACTTTCGTACATCAGGTGCTACAGAAAAATAATGTTGTCAAAAAATCCACAAAGAGCAACCCGACCTGTCTTTGACACAACCTTTTAAAACATGTAAATTTAATAAACTAAAACTAATACATTTGTAGCAAGTATAAATCTTGATAGGAAAAACAAATGATGAAAAATACCTGATCCTGTGTCCAGCAGAATTAAGTTAAACTTTTGTCCGTAGGGTGAAGTTATTGTTGCTAATACATCAGCTTCGATCACCGGTGCGTATCCAATTGACACCTATAAGTTTATTGAGGTTTTGTTCCAATATAACATACATATATTTGTGTATACTCATGTATATGCTTATGGCAAACCTGGAGACTACTATTAGCTTTGTCAAATCCAACAGTAAAACAATAAATTAATATTTTTTCGTTAATCAGGATTAAGTCATTTAAATGAACTCCTTACCGTTGCATACACGACAATCGGTTCTAAGTTACTCGCATCAACTTGTGACATTCCAGATTCCACAACCATAGGGGGAATTTCCCTATTAGAGGCCATTGACGTCACAATGACGTCAACATTGGCGCTGTAGTAGGCAGTGGTGACGTTGAACATCCATTTCCCAACCTAATTACACACAATGTTGCAAATCCAGTCAAAAGCCTATCAAACCAAGAAAAAACTTACTGCAGCAGTTCCAGGTATTTGAAAGGTGATTGTGTTGTAGTCAACGGTCGTATATGTATCACAATCAGTAGAAGACTTCTGAGAGCAGTACTTTTCGTGCGATGGCGAGTAAAGCAATACAAGCGGATCACCGGTAGATGCGTAAGTAAACGTAAATACTGTGTTGTTTCCAATCGTTGAATCAACAAGAACTGTCCCGGAGTAATGGTCTGGTTGAAATACCGTGAAAGACTGGCTGTGGATCTGTTATAATTAAATAAGTGTACTAAAATCCAGGGTTGAGTTTGTAATTTTTTAGTTTATTTTATCTTTTGATAAGGTTTAAGTTCAAGTAATAAGAATAGTTAAGATTGGTTCTGGATATCATTTACTAAAGCAACAAGTACCACCAGGAAATGATTTACTAACTGCTGTAGTATGCAACTGGAGGTGGGTTTAGTATCAGATAAATTACCAGATTGATTGCATTCTCAAATTTAGGCGTTACTGCACGTTTACACTGTTAGTACCTGTTTTGTACATCAAAAGACCAAACAAATAATAAAAGTGCTGCACGATCGTTGTTACGGCATTTGTAGCAAACACAAAGTGAAACACCTGGTATATTTGGTTGTAAAGATCTCCATCATTCACGTATGCCAATTGTTGAAAAGATTCAATTAATGCTCCGGTGTCTGACACATCGTTAAAAAACCAAATTCCTTGTGTTTCTTCCGTCAAACTTTGGAGGTCCGCGTTGGCAATTGTAACACCAAAAAATATTGAATCTACCACGGCGTCCTAAAAACACATCGCCGTCAATAAACCATTGTTTTTCGATCTTTTTATGTCTATTGCACCCTAGGGTATTCACAAACGCGTCTATCAAATGTTGTATTCGACTTTATTTGTTTTAAGCTCGTTCAGTAAGTCAACAAAATAGAATACACTTTCGTATAGTTGTTATCTTAACAAACTGTGCCACCGGTGGGGAACCGTTGTTACCAGAATTACTTGCGAATAAAATTTCATTTCATTTAGTTAGACTGAATAAAGAAAATTAGATGATTTACAATAACACCAAACAATGTTGCACGGGTTATTTATGCACTGCTGTACAGTGGTTACAAATCAATGATTTAAATAAATAAGCCCAAACTATTCTAATTACTAAGCTTGGGTCAAAGGTAGTCGATGTTCAAACTGAAATGAACAAATATTGAGTGCTGTTAATTAAGTGCGCTTACTGCCTTTAAAACAGCGTCTCTGGTATCTCGTACGTATGGAAATTCGTTTTCTCCTCCATCAGACAAAACTATGAGATGACCACCAGCTGCTGGCTCTCCATCCCCCTCCAGCACCTAAATTTAACAATATTATTTTGACTTTAGGTCCATAGTATTATCATATTTATTTTAGCGTATTTGTTTGAATGTATTTGACTCATTTATTTTACAAGTAAGATTAACTGTAACATTTAACCTTCAGTCCATCAAGGATTCCACATCCAATGCAAGTTCTACTACCTAATACCAAGTTATCGATAACATTCGAAAGTTCTTCTCTGTTAGCGTCAATTTCCACAAGAGTATGTAACGTTTGCGAAGATGTTTCGAATGCCACGATCCCAACTTTTGTCCCACTTGGTAGATATTGTGTGACAAATAACTTTGCTGCCGTTTTCATATCATTTAGTTTGGTCTAATGTACAAATAATATTTTATTATTTCAAATATCCCCAAACACTTTCACGCAGGTTAATTGTGTTTTATAAAACGTGTCATGATTTAGTTTTAAATGCAGTTAACTTTTGTAAAACATGCAGTAACAAATGTCAAAAGTTTCTAAGTTTTTTTATTTAAAATCCTACATTATCGAAATCTATGCCTGACATGGCAAAATTAAAACATCCGTGCTAATATAATGTAAAACCGTGCTACCAAATTATATTAGCAGCTCAAGAGGTTAAAGTAAAGTACATTGATATGAAATCGTTGTTTCAATCAAATCTTTGATCCTAGTTACTAAGAATATAAAAATATTAATTTTAACTTACGCCACTCATACTTGAGGACACGTCCAATACCAACACTAACTTCTCAAACGGTCTCGCACGCGCAACAGTAAACGTCGGAGTGACGCCACTGATGGCGTCATTGGGAAGGTTTGTCCCATTGAAATCCACCGACGACCTCATCACGCTCCAAACGCTTTTCATGTCACATAATCTGTTTTGTTCATTCGGAGCTTCAGTGTTATGAGCACTGCTATTACTGGTTGTATTGAAGTCCGCTTTGTCGCAGAATTCAACAACCTGAAGTAGAAAAGCATTTGACATATGTTTGAATATTACGATTTACTGGAATAATTATGAAGTGCAGACTTGTATGTTTAATCCAACCATGCAAGACGTTTTTCCGTTCCCCTGTTTGATTGTATTTTTAGTCTGCTTGATAAGTCTTACAAAAGCAAAATAAACTTAATTTGCGAAATAGCTTATTTGCTACTACGTTCTTAGATTGTTTAGGATGTTTGAACATTGGGTAAAATAACAACTTACCTCATTTATAAACTGATGGGACATCAGCGAGGTACTGATATTTTGTGTGTCATAGGGTACAAAAATGCATCCGTCCTCTGGTAAACGGTTGTCACTCACTTCACATCCGCGTTTGTTTCCTCGGCTGTCGTAAAAAACTAACCCTCCATTGAGACCCAAGGGACATCTAGAAATGTATTGTTTTTTTGTGTTAAAAGCTATAGAAATATGACCTAAAACCCCGAATTTTTCTCATAGCAAATTTCAAACAATTATAAGTTAAATTGATGACAGACAAAAACAAGAACTTGCTCTGCATCTCTTGACAAGCATTTTATTTACCAATTACTTAAAACAACGTAATGTCAGTCTTATATGAGTTAAGTTTAACGAGAGCCATCCGATATGTGCACTGGCTAAAACGACCACTAAATGCAATGCAAACATCCCGTGGTGTTGAACAGTCGCGTTCAAATACATGCAAAGGAAAATGCAACGTTGCAAAACTAAATTAGTGAAAAACATGCTGTGGCTTGTTCTCGAGACATTAACAATATTTATGCTGGGCACAATGATCAACTGACCTTGTGGCTTGAACTGCCTGATTACTGTCCCAATAAAATGGATCGGTACCATCGGTCGGTGCTTCGTCAAACACTCCCCATCGAAGGTGCGCCCACTCATGAACAAAAGCTTTGCCTGTGTGCGGTTAATTACGTAAATGTGAAAAATAATGTCGCAGTGTTATGCTACAACACCTTGTCCATGACTAGTAAACCCTAAAACTTACTCTTTTAAAAACAACCTTTTACAAGGAACAGTCAAAGTAAAAGTGTAAAATTAATGCTATTTATGCTTTGAAACAAGGCACGTTTGAGTTAAATTACTGCGAAAGTCCATGGCCCGCGAATGTACTTAATTTGTTAAAAATTAGAATGGAAAGAAAACTGAAAACGATGCTAACGCTGATCGGTTGTTTTTTTAACAACACAAGGTAAAAGTAGTTATAACTGACATAAGAAAGCCTGTTAAAATTAGGTTTTCTAAAAAATAGGGATACGTTATGCAATTGCGCCTCACCTCTAGGCCCGTAATCATTAATTACAGAGCTGTCGTTTAAATAATTCGGAGTGAAGTGGATATAGCTTCCTGGATCTCCACATTGTCCGTATTGTAAAGTGTATGGGTTGTCTCCATACATTGGATTGTGATTTGCGACAAGAACATCCGCCTTGTAAAAACACAAACAATAAAGCTGTCTTGACATATATTAAATATCGAAACCAATTAAAAAAAAAGTTATTTCGGAGGAAAGAAGCCAATTGTTGCGAAGTACAAGTGTTGTGTCAACTCGAACCCTGAAATTTAAATTTGAGTCAAACTTTAATCATACAGAATGATTCGGTAAAATCAATTTGTTGGTAAGATCAAAATAATTTCCTCAGTGAAGAGTGTCATGTACAAAAATTTGCTTGTGGTACCATTATTTTAAATAACGTGTCTCGTGAACAAATACTTACCAAATCGTAACTTTGAGCGTGCGTGGCATCATAGATACCGTTTGTCCACGTTTTGGGAACAAGAATTGTCACATCGCCAAAGTACGCCCTCTTGTGGGTGGCAGTAAACAGAACTTGCGATGCTTCAGTAATCATATTCTAGAAATTTGATGAAATAGTTGTATTTGTTTATGATTCCGTCTGCAGACAATGATCCCTTCTTATATGCTGTTACATAATATCGTAAAAACATTATGTGTAAAAATTATGTTCCAAAACCATTGAACTGAAAAGAGCTTTTCTCTGCTGATTTTGACTTTTAACAAGCTGTAAGAAACATAATTAAATCATAATTGAATACCAAAAAAAAAAACTAATATAGTTACAACATCAAAGCCATTTCTTAAGAGCAAATGCTTATAGGGTATTTAATGTTGGTCAGCAAGAGCGGTTTTGGTAATCTTGTACTATTATTTACACTTTAGATATAGTTTTTTTTTCACGGGGTTCGAACCCAGGACTCTTCCGGAGACGAATCCCGATCAGGGTTTTAACTTAGTGTTTTAACCAGCAGCAAACATTACCTTTAGTATTTCAACAATTTTTGGATCTTCTGGCACTTCTGGGTTAATTGCAACGAGTAAACCACTGTAAGCATTGTTTTCCAGTTTTACTCGGCTAAACACAGCTTCACCTTCCAACGCTTGCCTCAGCAAAAGCAGGCACGAGATGAAGCACAAAATAGAGCGCATTCTTAGTTTATATCTTTATAGGCCTCTATTGTCGATTTTAAGCGAGTAAAAATCTGTTTAGAATATTTGGTGCCAACAATGTTTTCGATCAAATTTAATTTAAATTAACGGGATACAAGCAAATCTACAATAAATCTAAAGATTTTTGATAAACAAAAACACCGCAACCTACGCTGTGTATCCTTAGAAAAAGAGAGGTGCCCAAACTAACAACAACAACACCATAGCTGCGACTTCATCATCAACGCAATTGTCTTATAACAAAATGGCTTGCAGCACTAGCACGCAACAATATTGAATTAGGCAAGAGTAAATACATCTTTGCCAACAACAGGTAAAACAAGTGCAAACCAAAGTGCCATGTTTGTGTTCATGTTCCATTTTAGCACAGCTTGCAAAAATTACAGATTTTACGTTAGATAGTTATAAAACGGAAATAGGTATGTAAAAGTAAAAAAAAAACTTAAAACAGAATATTAGTTTTGAAAAAATATGTTTAGGTTAAGCACTTTTCAACACATCAAATGCTGCTTGCGCTAATTTGATTTAAAATAAGGTGGTACGAAACGAATAAAGTCATCTCAAAACATTTATAATTGTGAAATAAAATTGTAGCTTTATCGTGACGTATAATTTATCCTTTGCGGACAATTTTATATTTAAAAGAGATCTACACATAAAGAGTTAGCAGTAAACTCACACATTTTTCCTTGATTACAGGACTAAGATTTTTTTTTACAAAAATTCAATGTTACATAAACTTGTTTGATAACGTTGCGCTTCTCATGTCGTAGAATATTTTTATTTACTCAATCAGGTGTGTAACATAAAAGTAAAACGACTAATGTGTTTCTAACGTGACAGAAATTGGGTTTACATTATTTGGTTAAGTGTAAGTTTTCAACTGTTTTATATGACTACTACGTGCAAATGTGTGCCAACATAGGGCTTGTGTTAGGCACAAACAAACGTTCTGCTCAGCTTTGCACTTAAATTACCCGTTGTGCGTCAAGCTATATTGACCAATGTTTAATTAAATATTGTTAGGTTAGCTGCAGTTTCGTGCAAATTGATAGGTTCGCTGCAATTTCCTGCAAAAGCAACCGTTAAGAAGTTTTCATTAATGCAAGCACTATGTTATCAAAATGTTTGACAATTAATATACAACAGATATTAAAGTGTATGTTTATATCAGATATGCGTTGGATCAGTTATAAGTTTTATAGTCCGTTGGTTTAAAAATGTTTGACTGAAACCTAGTTGTTGGTGGTACAACGAATAAACATAACAGGAGCAACAAAATCAAATGATTTTGTGATATTTTGATGTACAGCATCCACTTGATTTAGAATATAGGGCATACATTAGGCAAAATGCATCCTATTTTGTGTTTTATTTCGTGCCTGGTTTTGCTGGGGCAAGGGTTGCAAGGCAAAGCTGTGTTCAGCCGAGTAAAACTGGAAAATAATGCTTACAACGGTTTACTCGTTGCCATCAACCCAGAAGTTCCCGAAGACTCAATGATTGTTGAAACAATAAAGGTGACGGTTGCTTCAGGATAAACAAGATCTACTTTTAAATGACTTACTCTTTTGCCATAGCTTAGCAATTATTTGTATTTGTCGAATTTTGTATTCAAATTAATTACGAGGTCAATCGAGCATCCAACATATTGGATTTTCAACATTTCTATAACTTTTGTACAACGGTTCCAATGTAAGCATTTTCAAACTAAAATTTCACGTTATTTAGTTACAGTACCTGGAAATGGAAAATGGCACATAGTCGTAATAGTAAATAAGCTTGGGTAAGAACATAAAAATACGACAACTTAAATTTTAACTTTTAGAACATGATTACTGAAGCGTCACAAGTTCTTTTCACTGCCACCCACAAGAGGGCATACTTTGGAAATGTGACAATTCTTGTTCCTAAAACTTGGACAAACGGGACTTACAATTCGTTGCACGCAGAAAGTTACGATTTAGTAAGTACAGTATACCTTGGGTAAACCGGATTCAGATAATCCGGATCTTTGTCTGATCTGGAGAAAAAATCTCTATCTGCATCTCTTACTCTGAATTTTTTTACGTTTTAATACAAAGCTGCATTGTTTTCACTGCATTATGTAGATTGTAGAGTATTGACTCGGTTAAGTGGCCGTCATTATAATATCGCAAGTATGACGCAACAGCCAATCGTGCAGTTTGTAGCTTAATGCTTTTAGACATTCAGTACCAAGATGGGTTATGCATGATTAATTTGTCTTCTTTTTAATTCTATCATTATTGAGTAGTGTGATTCCACTCAAGATTATTTGTACCGACAAACCACTACCTTAATAACTTAGGCCTGAAAAAACGACAAAGGATAAACCAGATCTTTGCCTAATTCGGACAATTTTTTAGGTCTAATGCTGTACATATTAAACAAGGTTCACTATATTATTGTAAGCATCAATTAAGTAAACTTGTGACAAGAATCAACTCACAACAACTGATACAATTCAATTAAACCTATAAAATGATATAGGTTATAGATTATAATTACGTACGTTTCGTGGTAATCGCTTACGAGTTATGCTGGTATAACTATTTGGGAATATAACTATTCCATTTTCATTAGGCGGACGTTCTTGTCGCAAATCCCAACCCAATGTATGGAGACAACCCATACACTTTGCAATACGGACAATGTGGAGATCCGGGAAGCTATATTCACTTGACTCCAAGTTATTTGACAGACGAAACTGTGGTTAATGATTACGGGCCAAGAGGTAAAACCATGTGATGTAAGTTATACCAATTCATATGGTAAACAATTCAAACTTATCTCTAGTTATACTGGTGGGCACCTTACCAAAATATTAAGGCTGTTTGGTTAGTTGAGAGTCGTTATCCACATACATTTTCTATTTTCTTTAAATATGAGATCTTTTTTGGTCTAACAGGACGAATTTTGTGGGTGCCATAAAGCAGTGTTGAGCATAACATTGTAACTTTATATTTAATAAACCGTTAACCACCCGCAAACAGGCAAAGCTTTTGTCCACGAATGGGCGCACCTTCGATGGGGAGTGTTTGACGAAGCACCGACCGATGGTACTGATCCATTTTACTGGGACAGCAATCAGGAAGTTCAAGCCACAAGGTCAGTTTAACATTGTGCCGAGCATAATTATCCTAAATGCTGATAACAATGCATTGTTTGTCACCAATTTAGCTATGCAAGGTTGCATTTTGTTTGACTCGTGTTTGAACGTGGCTGTTGTTAAACCCAACGGGGTGTTTGCATTGAACTTAGTGGTTGCTTGGCAAGTGTATGTAAACGAACGACAGCAAAATGTCGTGTGACCACCAGGCCACAAAAACTTGATAGACAAATATTTTGAACAGCTATTGGACTTTAAGCCACATTGATATTCCAGTGCAAAATTAATAATATCGAGTCACTGTTTGTTTTTATGTGATTGATTAGACTTATGGACCCTTCGTTGAACATAACACTTACCCTACGATTGGACTTTACATGTGATGTCGGGTTATAAAATAGCTTGCACAGAGGTGACAAACAAAACATGTTGCAACATTTTTTCGTATCATGGATTTGATTTATAACTGTCAAAATCCCTTGAATAACAGAATACCTACACTAAACACCAATTTTAAGATGTCCGTTGGGGCTTGATGGAAAGTTTGTTTTCTATCTAAATGACAACCCAACAAACTATCGCGGATGTGAACCATCTCGTAAAGGTTTACCCGAGGAAGGATGCGTATTCGTACCCCACCAAACACAAAACATCAACGTTTCTCTAATGTCTCATCAATTCATAGATGAGGTAATTGTCATTATAGATAAAGAACAGCTTACAAGCCCAAGACTTCATGCCTAATTCATGTTTTATCGTAGCTCAGAGACTATTCGTAAAATTATGCTTCTGGAAATACAGTTTTTTTCGAAATATGCACAAAACTTAACTCATGATTCCGATTTGGTCCTGAAGGTTGTAGAATTCTGCGATGAAACTAACTCAACAACCAGCAACAGCAATTCGCATAACACTGAAGCTCCAAATGAGCAAAATCGATTGTGTGGTATGAGAAGTGTTTGGAACGTGATGAGGTCATCGGTGGATTTTAACGGGACCAACCTTCCCAATGACGCCATCAGTGACGTCACTCCAACGTTTACTGTGACGCGTGCCAGACCGTTTGAAAAGTTTGTGTTGGTTTTAGACGTGTCTGGAAGTATGCAAGGTGTAAGTTTTCTTTTTCAATTTGTGTATATTTGACCTGTTTGGGTAAACTATTTTGCTCAAAATGTTTAAAGTGTGATAATTGACATTTCTTTTATTTTTTTCCGATTTAATTTTGTTTGTCTAACACGGTGTGTTAGAGTAATTGCCTGGTTTGTATTCAAACGCTTTAAAATTTCTATCAAGCAGAGCCGTACTTGTTTCTAGCCGACACCCGAAATAGGGCATGGCTGATTACATGATCGAATTTAAAAGTTTATTGCCATTGCTACTGAATTTTATAGGATAGAATGATGGACATGCAAACGGCAGCAAAGTTGTTTATTACGCAATATCTACCGAACGGGACAAAAGTTGGAATTGTCGAGTTTGAAACCTCCTCTAATATCTCACATACTCTTGTGACAATTGACGATAAAAGACAAGAACTTGCAAATGTCATTGACAACCTGGTCGCATATGGTAGAACATGCATTGGATGTGGAATCCTTGATGGATTGGAGGTAATGATTGAAATTATAATGAAGTTGTTAGAAAAACAAGTTGGATGAGTTTCTTAAATACATAACTATATATAGGCCTGTATCGGCAAAAGATGAAATGTTACAATTCTGTTTTAGGTTCTTAAAGGAGACGGGGAACCTGCAACTGGCGGTCATCTCATAGTCCTGTCTGATGGTGAAGAAAACGAATTTCCGTTTGTGCGTGGGACCAGAGATGATGTTTTACAAGCGGTAAATAAGCTTTAAAGCGTTGTAACTTTTAATTATGACTTTTAATTTAAATCAGTAAGAATCAAAATTTTTGAACAATCTAAGCCACACACAATTAACCAAATCGAAATTATCTGGGCCAATTAGCTGGGTATAAAGCGTAACAAACTAGAGGGCATAACTGGGGGATATATGGTAAACGCGCTATACCTACACCATTATTACAATGCGTTTAGTAGCAGTGCCTCACATTGGAGGGTGAAGCGGGCGCATGAGTCAAGTTGTTATTTAATCTAGGTTGTAAATAACATCCTTGTTTGCAGATTTGGACAACATGAGTTTGGTAATTTTGCTTTTTTCGAATTTTATCCAATTGGCATTTCTTCTTGGTGCAACAAAAAACAGTGCTGTGCGTTTTTTTCAGGGCGTCACTGTGAATTCCATATTCTTTGGTGTTTCAACTGGCAACGAGGACCTTCAAAGTTTGGTAGAAGAAACGCAAGGAAATTGGTTTTTTAACGATGCGACAGATGGTGGAGCCCTAATTGAATCTTTTAAACAACTTGCATACGTGAACAATGGAGACCCGTACCAAGAAATCTACCAGGTCTTTAAATTTTTGTTTGCGAATTTGCACACATGCAACAACGGTCACACGGCATAGCACGTTCTTTTTTTAGTCTGTTCTGTTAATGTATACAACAGGATAAAACATCGTAAGCTAAAAAGACTAGTAAGTCTTGAGTCTGAACGCAATGACAAATTAATGTCACAAACAAATCTTATCTTGATAGAATCTAATTCCCCGACATGGAAAAAAATGTTATTCCGGACTAATCTCACAATTTGAAAGTTTTCAGCAAACCTTCACGTTTGGTAAATACAGTTTAAACTTTGATAGAATTTATTGTAAAATTGCATCTTTATTAAAACATGCATTGTTTTAAACAATCTCAACTCGAACCAAATATTACCGCCATGTTCCAAGTTTTAATCTAGCTTGTCGGAAACATAAAAACTATCTTTTTTGCAGATTCACAGCCAGTCGTTCACGGTTATTGAACCCGAGCAACACCTCGGAACTGTTCTTGTTGATTCAACGATTGGAAACAACACAGTGTTTACATTTACTTACGAATCTACCGGCGCTCCGCTTGTATTACTTTATTCGCCATCACAGGAAAAGTACTGCTCTGACAAACCCCCTTCTGATTGCGTGGGAGATGCTACTGTAGACAAATTGTTTAATACAATTACATTTCAAATAGCCGGAACTGCTGCAGTAAGTTCATTCCGTTCCTCGAATTTAGAACAGTTATGTTTCTTTTTTTTGATTTTTGTTAGGTAGGTGAATGGATATTCAGCGTCACCACACTTTATTACACAGCGAATGTTAATGTAATTGTGACGTCAATGGCTTCAAATAGGGAAATTCCCCCTATGGTTGTAGAATCCGGAATGTCACAAGTTGATCCGAGTAACTTGGAACCGATTGTCGTGTATGCAACGGTAAGCGATTGGCCTGGTTAGTTAAAATTTCTTTCAGTGTCAATACTTCCTAATTTTTATTTTTTATCACTTCTGACCTTTGGAAAAGCTGCAGAGCTGTGACCAGCTTCACTACGTTGCGTATAGTCAAAGTTAAAAGTTAAAATGCGCACTACTCTCTCAAAAAAAAATTCTTCAATATGTATTTGTTATTGGAATAACTCTTTAAATAACTTATAGGTTTCAATTGGATACACTCCAGTGATACAAGCAGATGTTTTAGCAACAATAACTTCACCTACTGGACAAAAGTTCAACTTGACACTCCTGGACACAGGATCAGGTAATTTTGTTCATTTGTTTTTCAGAGAACAGCTTTATACGCTTGTGAACAACAAATAAAAAATCAAACCAATAAATCTAAAACAGAATTTTAGTGAAATTTTATGAAATTGGATATTTCGGTTCTAATAATATTTTGTTTTAGCTCCGGATGTTAGAAAAAACGATGGAGTTTATTCAAAATATTTTACGGAGTTTGTCGAAGTTGGAAGATATTCCGTACAGGTAAAACAAATATAAATCAGTGAGAAGTATTTTCGGTTCTTTTAGCAACTTTTCCCCTGTAACATGCTAACGTTTTATGCCTTGTGTTTGTTTAACACCAATACTTTTATAGCTGGTAAACACATACGATTTCAAATTCAGTAAGTCAATAACCATATGTTTACACGCAAGAATGTGCAAAGCCACATCAATCTTCTAGTTACAAGTTTGGTCATATACGTGTTTTGCACTGTCATTCTAGCAGTAGGCGGAAAATTACAGTTGATCGATAAAATGTCAAACCGACTACTATGCATTACTGTTAGGTGAAGGTGACAGGATTGGGAAACAAGACAAGTTCTTCATACCAAGGTTACAAATCTGCAGCTGCCTACAATCCTGGATATGTTCAAAGTGACGGTAAATAGTAAACAAATTCGTAGTTCGCAGTAGATTTGATGTTTTTGAGCGAGACCAAACCATAAGGGAGTGAAATTTAAATCTAGAAAGATTTCGTTGACGTCACATTATAATTTACTGATCTTAAGTGAAATGGTTGCGATTTTTAGGAACGGTCGTCACGAACCCCAAAGGTGCTGCAGTGGGTGGTAATAATAAACTAACAACATCTGATCTTGATCCATTCTCAAGAGTTGTGTCTCCGGGAGGATTTTCCTACACAGGGTTCGTTCACCTTTACCACTGTACTTATTTATTAGAAGCCCAATATTAAATGGTGGTTGGAACAAACCAAATTCGAATTGTTTGAGAAAGTTTGAGAAAGCGGCATTCAATTAAAATCACTTGTTTTTCAATGAAATTTATATTGTTTGCTGCGAAAAAACGAAAATCACTTCTTTTTTTATTTGACAGGGAGTTAGTTAATCTAGTTGACGACAAACTTCCACCTAGCAAAGTGATAGACTTGGCAATCGAACAAGTTGACACTGAGGATTTGTCTCGTGGAGTTAGATTAACTTTTTCAGCTCCCGGTTCCGACTACGACTTAGGGACAGGTTTCTATGTTAAATTGTATTTAAAGTTTCTTGTGTCTAGCAATGTTTAGTACATCACGTTTTAGAGCTTTCGTTTTAGTGATATTGGGTTTCGAAGCTTTCGATTTGAGATTATAACAAAATGTACGAGCTTGCTGGGCCATTTTAAGCATGTATCCCTGTTTGCTGTACGTACATGTCATTATTAGCCACAATTACTGAATAAGTTTCATTAGGTCATAGTGTTTGAGTAAATTAAATATTTTTGTTTAAAGCCCGAGCATACCAAATCCGCTTCAGTTACAATTCTTCCACTGAACTGTCCAACTTCAAAGGAGGAGTTCTGGTTACAAAGGACATGGTGTCTGGGGGCGACATTTTAAGTCCAAAATCTGCTGGGAATCAGGAGACAATGATTGTGGAATTAATCGCGGTTCCAAAGGACAGAGATAGAATAAGGTAACACGGGTCCACACAAATACCAATACGAAGTACTTAAGCCTTTGTGCATGGGAAGATAATCAAACTTTTCAAAAATATGTTATTTAGCGTATGGTTTGCTCTACGTGCTTATGATGACTCAGGTAATGTGAGTCCCACCTCAAACGTAGCAATGATGAACGTGTTCGTTGCCCCATATGTTGAACCTACCAAAGCATTTACAACAACATCTATGACTTCACCCGAAACGTCTTTATTGACTACTACAACGACATTCGTGACAACAACAACCGTTAAAAAATCAGGTAACAGTAACAACTTGTAGCACAACCCCGTTTCAGTCAGGGTTTTTTGATAATGCTCTACAACAGAAAATGTAGCATTTTGGGCTTTTATGAGTGAAGTGAACCGCTTAAATGCATTCGTAAAGTTTGGCTTACATTAAAAAAGCGAAAACACCATTTAAAACAAACCTAAATTATATCTATGCACAAAGAAATGCATATTTACAATAGTAAATAAGATAACTGGACTGGTCAAAGGTTTTTTTGATATCATGTGATGCTACAATTCCAAACATTTTGTTACAGATACGGAAAATAAAATAAAGACATTCCAAATCATTACCATTGTGCTTGCTGTTTTAAGTCTTATTCTAGGTAAGAAATTTCTTTCATGTTAAATTTTTCCATGTTTGACTGCATTTTTAAGATAGAAAATGTACTTAAAGCCAAATGATCATTTTGTTGTAGTTTGGAGTGTCTGGACCTTACTTATATTGGAGAATTTTTTTAGTTTAATTAAAGTCAACTAACCTATAACTCACTTGACGAGAAAACGTTTTTATAAATATTTTCTGGAAAAATAACGAATAGTGCCACTGCTGAACTTAAACATGATTTCAACGATTTACTGAATTTTTAGCTTGTGGCTTGATTGGAGCTTGTGTGTTCAAATCCCGCATGGCCAAGGGACGAAAATGGCTCAGGAATAATAACCAACTAGAGATGGGAGATAAGTCTCACAGCGATTCGGGTGGTAACGAGTACCAGAAAGATCAAAAGTCGGATTCGAGAATCGAAGCTGGACATTCAAACTCTAGTTTTCCAAAATAAACCTACAGTTTTAAATCAGCATGACGTAATATTTGCAATGTTTGTTTACTCTCCTAATTATTTGTACAAAACATATTTACTAAATCGTATTAATGTTTCTGCTTTATCCTAGTTTTAATGCCGAATAAACGTTCGTTGCAAACCAATTCAAACCGACATCATTTTGTAAAAAAAGAAGCATTTTGCGTTCTTTTAACATAATCAAAATCGAGCGAGCTTGCTTTGAAATGCTTTTATTTTTTTGTTTCTACTTTGTCCTTTGCATTCAAAAACTTGTGTGCTCGAACGTTTTTAAGCAAGCTGCATTTAAATGTTGTAGTCAAATCCCGTGATGACGTTTCTATACTAATTTGTTGCTTGTCTTGTGTTTACAATTATTTTAGGTATTTTCGGGCACCATATCTTTACAAAACAATTGAAATATCTGTTTTTACTCGTGTGCCCACGTGTGATCCTCATTCGTGTGTGGTGAGTTTGGTAGGAACTAATTTATGTTGGCAAACCTTGTCTGCAATTGCGCGACGTAAAAGAAAACCTGTGTAGAGAATTTTTTGGAGGGGAGAGGGGGGGTAGTTTGTTAGGAATGGATTTATAAAACCTGTTCAAAGAACAAGTGACCGCTGCAATTCTGACATACAGTTACCGGGATATTACAAAAGTTTTTAAAAAGCTTATTTCCCCGAACTGTAATTATTTATCCAGTTCAATTGTAAAGAAAAAATAACCAGGAAATGACACCACTCAAACCGAAAAGGTGCATAGGGTAACTATAATGTGATGAAAATGATAAACTAGTCATTCAAACAAAAAAGAATATATATCGTTATAAAAGAGTACATAGTCAGTATAATATCTTGTCTTTGCAACTCATTTAGACTGTAAGTTTGGCAATATGACCAACTCAAGTGTTTTTAATAATAATACAATACTATTGTAGTGTTGGTAGCAGGGGCATACACACAAAACGCAAGGTTAAAAGTTTGATTTTCGGGGATGCTATATAATAACGTTTAAAACCACTTTTTTGTTATAAATGGCAATCTTTTTGCAATTTGCGATTTACCTTTTTGACGACTTTTTGAGCGAAGTCAGTCGCGAAAACGAGTGTCAATGCACTGCATGCTTGAAAATTTTCAGAGCCACTGGTTTATGATAAACCTTAATAGTTTAATTGGTATTTACATGTCCAGAAACTTTGAGTTCATAGTGCGCATTTTTTGGCAACAATAACAAAGCATACAAAAAAACATAGGGCAATAGCTTTGCAGGAAACTTTTACAAGCTCTGCTAAAGTATGTGTGCTGCGTGCAAACAATCATGATCATTGGGTATACTCTTAAATTATCTTTGTTTGTCAATACATATTTGGTTTTGCCATTATCAAACATCGTTACACTGCGCGAGTTTTATTTTGGAGCATGACGTCTCATTCGTTTTTCCCCATTGGAAGAAGCATATATAAGAGCAGTTGCAGTATTTGTGCATATCAAACAGGTTTGCAAGTATACTAAGTTTGTTATTGGCATGATGATTTCACTCCAAAACGTTTTTGTCGCTTTTTATTTTACCAAATAAATGAAACAAAAAATTTAGACGGCTGTCTGCAGTATTTTAAAAAACTTTTCAAATTGTACAGTAGATTATTAATTTAAATGCAGCAGAAACGTTTCAAGATATAGGCCAGACTCCTTGATACACAAGATGCACTTTACGTTCGGTATTTTTCCGTTTTTACTGCTTATCGGACAAGCAATGAAAAGTGAAGCTGTGTTCAATCAAGTAAAGCTGGAAAACAATGCGTACACTGGTTTACTCATCGCCATCAATCCCGAAATATCCGAAGATCCCAAAATTGTCGAAACATTAAAGGTGATGCAGCTGCATAAATTAGGTTAATTCGTAAAAACGTACAAATTAAGGGACAAAGCGATAAACTTACAAATAATGAAACGTGGTTGGTGTAAGGTTTTATGGGTAGCCTTTTTATGGAATAAAAGTGAGTGTTGGATTTGAATTGGTTAAATTAGCTCAAAGTTAAAAAAAACTTTGGCCATATTTAACATCACAAACCATCCAACAAACTTCGTTTTGAGAACGTAAATACTCGAATAATTGAATAATGCTTGCTATAATTTTCTGTACAGGACATGATCACCGAAGCATCGCAAGTTCTATTTACCGCCACCCACAGGAGAGCGTACTTTGGGAATGTGACCATTCTTGTCCCCAATACTTGGACGAACGGGACATACGATTCCACGCATGTTCAAAGTTATGATTTGGTAAAGTAAAAAATAAAAAAAATGGACTTTCACTTTTAGCTTGTATGACACGAAACGTTAAAAAATATCAAAACGAGATTAATTTAACTCAAATTTACTTTAACCACATTTCAAAATACGAACGAAAAGGCGTGTTTCTTCTAGGCGGATGTTCTTGTCGCAAATCCAAACCCAGTGTATGGGGACAACCCATACACTTTACAATACGGACAATGTGGAGATCCGGGAAGCTACATCCACTTGACTCCGAATTATTTAAATGACAGTTCTGCAGTTGCTAATTACGGACCTAGAGGTTAGATTATTTAGGCACTCTACCATGACATGAATATTTTTAGTGTGGTAAATGTCTATTAAGGCATATTTTCGTTTTTCCTGTTAACTTTTAAGCTTGATTAACTTAAATAATTTCCGTCAAATCTTATTTTATTGGAAGACGATCAAAACATATCCCATTATAGAGTCATAACGCAAAATGTTCGCCGACAATAACATTTTTAAAGACATTGGTTCTGTGGTATTGATAATATGTGAGGAGCCTAATTAAACCTTAAACGAAAACAAAATGTAGTGCCAAGAACTGCAACAATGATAAACATTTTAGCTTACCATATTTAATTCAAGTTGTTGCAGCATAACATTGCGACATTATTCTAACGTTTACTTTACTAACCAAATGCAGGCAAAGCGTTTGTTCATGAGTGGGCGCACCTTCGATGGGGAGTGTTTGACGAAGCACCAACCGATGGCAACGATCCTTTCTATTGGGACAGCAAACAAAAAGTTCAGGCAACAAGGTGCATTAGAACATGAAAACTACCTTTAAGCTTATAGGTTGCGATAAATTTAGTATTTATTATCCAATCCCCTTTTTTACTTATGAACACAACCTTTGACGTAAAAGGGATTTTGCGTTGGAACTGTTTGCACATCACTTGCTTTTCGACATGTATACGACAGTTTTTGGAAACTTGCGCAACGCCAATAAAAGTTATAGGGCGTCTTTACGTTTTTTAATTTACGTTTTGTTGGCCTAACTTAGGAAAACTGGCAATTAAACTCTATTTTAAGATCAGGGAAGGCGAATTGTTGTGTTGGAACTACGTAGTTAACTCCATGCCATACGTCATACATTCCATTGAAAGATTACTTTCGTTATAATGTTTGCTTGTGTACGTATGGATTGAACATATAGACCTTTAGAGCAGTGCTTCCCAAACTGTGGGTTGCGACCCCAATTGGGGGGTAATATAATTTTGGGGTCGCGAAACATTATGGGTTATTATGTCAGTCACAATAAATGGTATACGTGCGTACATTTATTGTTTAAACATCATTCCCGTGTATTCAAACTGCTCTAAACACATTTTGTAGAACTCAAGAGTATTACCAGCCTAGTAGCCATATACGCCAGACTTTTTTATGCCTATTGTGTGCAAACAATGCGAAAAAGCAGATACCACAAGTGTCACAATATAGATTATGACGTCATACAAAACAAGACTATCAATCTGTGTATCAAGTTAGAAATTAATTTAGGCTTTTCAGATGGTATGTATATAAAATATAAGTATCATACCCATCATGGGGTCGCGTAGAAATTTCTGTGTAAAAATGGGGTCGCAGAGCAAGAAAGTTTGAGTGGCCCTGCTTTATAGGAACATAACGCCCTTCGTCTTGCTGGGACTTATCATGTGTAGTTGTTAACGTATAAAAGTGGTTGAACTAATAACCCCCCTCCCCCCATCAAAAAAGGAAAAAAAAATACCTTACATTAAGATGTCCGCTTGGCCTCAATGGAGAATTCATTTATTTCGATGGAGATGCTCGCGGCTGTAACCCAACTTACAATGGTTTGCCAGAGGATGGATGCATCTTTGTACCCTACCGTACACAAAACATCAATGCTTCTCTCATGTCACACCAGTTCATAGACGAGGTAATGACTTGGGCAATTTTTCGCGAAAGAAAAGCGGATTTTTTGTGTTTGCATGACCAGCCAAAAATTGATTTTGCATTTTCATTTCTTCTAAAACTGGGCTAACCAACTGCACTGGCAAATAGGGAAAAACATTTCACACTGCCTTACCACTTGTTAAAAGACATAAACGAAGCTTTTTTCCTGCCTAAAAACACGTTTGTTTGTTAAATATAGCTTGTAAGGATTAGAATGATTGCTCTTTAAATACTTGGTGAACCTAAAACAACATTTATACGAAGGTTGTTGAATTCTGTGACGATGGTGATTTAACCTCGTCAACGAGCATTAGCAACGCACATAACACTGAAGCTACAAACGAACAGAACCGATTGTGTGACATGAGAAGCGTTTGGAGCGTTATGAGATCATCAGTCGACTTTAGCGGTGTCAATCTTCCCAATGACGCCATCAGTGACGTCACTCCGACGTTTACTGTGGCGCGTGCGAGACCATTTGCGAAGTTTGTTTTAGTCTTGGACGTGTCTGGAAGTATGGGGTCTGTAAGTCAATGTTGCTTAAACGTATAGATATGTTATTAATTTAGTGTGAAGTTTTTTTAATATCTCACATCTTTAGGACAACAAACTTGAAGACATGAAACTTGCAGCAAACTTGTTTGTTACTCAATATCTTGTAAATGGATCAAAAGTCGGCATTGTAGAGTTTGAGTCCTTTGCGAATATCATACACGATCTTGTGCTTATTGACGATAACAGAGAAAGTCTAGCGGCTGTTATTGCGCTTTTAACTTCTGGTGGTGGAACCAATATTGGAAATGGAATCATTGAAGGGATAAAGGTTATGTTATATCAATGATTCTTAACTCGTTCCAGGCTGTAGACCAGCGACCCTGTAAAAGATAATATAAAATTATTAGTGAGATAAAATTATTAGCAACTAACATTTTGACCCTCTTTCAACACATAATATGAAATTATGTCTTGTTTATCACCAAATTTAGTTTACGTCCAGTGGACCACGCAAAAAGTCTTCCGAACCAAAACAACCACTGAGTTAAATGATAGAGTTACTAATAACAATATTGTCGCCAAATGTAGATTAATGTAGAAAACCGATTAAACGTGTCTCATAATGAACCAGTGACAATCTGTTTTAGGTGCTCGAACAAGACGGTGAGCCAGCAGCTGGTGGTCATGTAATAGTTTTGTCCGATGGATTGGGTCCAGTCGGAACTACTGCCACAGACGATGCTTTGGAAGCGGTAAGCCGATTTTGAAATTTGAAAATGAAAGTCATGCGACACCTTTGTAGGTTTCGTGTTTTGTACCCAAGTTAGTTGAGAACCAAACACATAAAAATAAGAATAGGTTCCACAGCTGTTGGACGTAATTTTAAATATGAAAACAAAAATCTTTTGGTTTGATGCGAAATAATTTACCACTTTGGTTGGATAAAGCACTTCAATGTATTTACTTTATTTGTAATTTAAGGGAGTGGTTGTGAATTCGGTATATTTTGGCGTCACCACGGTTAATTACGAACTTCAACATTTGGTCGAAGAAACACAAGGAGTTTGGTATTTTAACGAAGCAATGGACAGTGGAGCCTTGATTGAGACATTTAAGGAACTTGCATATGTAAATGATGGTGATCCCTACAAAAACATATATCAGGTAAGTTATTATTACCCAGAATGTTTACTTTGGCATTTATTCTGTGGTAACTGACGAAATGAGCGATTCTGGTAGATTGTTTTATTTGAGGCATTTACACTTTATTGAAAAATATATTTTTTGAACATATCAATTATTTTGAAGTATAAAACTTGCTTGGTTTAACACTAAAGTTTTTCGTAGATTTACAGCCAATCCTTCAAAGTTCCTTTAAACGGACAATACTCCGGGGGTGTTCTTGTCGATTCAACTATAGGAAACAACACAGTGTTTACGTTCACATATTCGTCTGCTGGTGATCCGCTTGTTCTGCTTTATTCACCATCCCAGGAAAAGTATTGCTCCCAAAAACCACCCTCCGATTGTGTGGGATATGCCACCACTGACCACGTGTTCAATACAATTACTTTTCAAATTCCTGAAACTGCTGCAGTAAGTCGAAATCTGACAGTATTTTTGCTTTTGAACGCTATTTGCCAGATTGTGTAGAAATGCGTTGCGGTTTGATGCGACTGCATTGGCTTTTTCCAACGAGATGAAAATAGTTGGCCAATTCATTCTTATACACAACCAATACCTTTGAAACGAGTTTATTCTCTTGTTTAATGCACGTTGTTATCAGGTTGGTGAATGGGTGTTCGATGTCACCACTGTCTCTTACAGCGCTGACGTTGACGTAATTGTTACGTCAATGGCCTCAAATAGGGAAATTCCCCCAATGGTTGTGGAATCCGGAATGTCACAAAGTGATCCGAGTAACTTGGAACCGATTGTCGTGTACGCAACGGTAAAAAGAATGTAGAAAAGCGTCTATATAGCAACGCTAGATGCAATCTTTAAAAAAATGTAAAGCTGAAGAGAGCTATTTTTATACCACCCTGTTAATTTGCAGGTGTCCATCGGATATCAACCAGTGGTTGAAGCAGATGTATTGGCAACAATAACTGCGCCATCTGGCAAAACGTTCCTCTTGACTTTGCTTGACACAGGATCAGGTGATTTTGATCATTTCAGTGTTGGTTTTCAAGAAACGAGCTTGATTCGGGCCTGACTTCATTTTTTGTTTCCTATATATATTTTTAAAAAATGAAGATCCGAGCCAATTAAGTAGCTAACTTCTGGTTGCTAGACTTATCCTGCAGCCCTCAATAGTCTTGATAGGGTGTTGTTTGTTTTAGGTCTTCCAATCAAACTTTTAGGCTTGAACGGGCTTCTCAAAACGATTCGGGTTCAAACCGGTTTTTGAGTTATACTTTCTGGTTCGGGTCGGGTTTGGGCTTAAATTTGGGACCCGTTTTTAACTGTACACGCAATGTACCAGCCATAAAAAACAAATGTCAGTTTCGCTTTTTAAAAGTTTTGTGCTTTAGCTCCGGATGTTCGGAAGTATGACGGAGTTTATTCCAGATATTTCACTGAATTCGTCGAAACAGGAAGTTATTCTGTGCAGGTGGGAACTTATATTTTGCTACTCATTTTCTTGGGTACCTTTAAAAATCAGATTTCTCTAAAAATGAAAGTTAGATAATGCTTTGCTGAAAAAACACCACTGAATGTTTTTTAGGTGAAGGTAACAGGATTAGGAAACGGAACAAGTTCTACATATCACGGTTCTAGATCGGCAGCTGCGTACAATCCTGGATATATTGAAAGTGACGGTAGGAAAATTCAAAACCTATTTTTTTCAATATGTGGAAATAGGTAGAACGAACAAGACCTCATTAGTCATCTGCAGGCGCTTGTGTAAATAACTAATTTACTGACTTGACTTTGCATGGTAAGCGATTAAAGATGAGGGCACATTTGATCCACTGTTTTATGTTTTTAATATTCAGGAACAATTGTGCCAAATCCAAACGGTCCCGCTGCTTCAGGAAATGATAATACATTGACTACATCAGACATTGATCCATTCACAAGAGTCGTGTCTCCCGGTGGCTTTTCCTATACGGGGTTTGTCAGTCATTGCATCACTGTAAATTAAGGACTTTTATCAATTTTATGTTTAAACCGTTCAAAAGAAACATTAGATTAAATCAAAAAAGAGTCTAACGACGTTCCAAAACGTGGCTTTGTTTAAATTAGTTGTAATTTAATGCATATCGCCCAATAAGCATAAGTAGCAGACAATATTATAGGTTTGGATTTTTGCCTAATCGCAGATGGGCCAATTTTAAGAGTTGGTTTTGTGTTGTTTTTGTGTCCAAACTAGGGCACATATATTGTAACCACTGTTTTCTACAAACTATAATACAGCGTTACATATGACCCAACTGTCGATGTCATTCCACCCGGTAAAGTGATCGACTTGGCGGTGGAACAAGTTGACAACCAGGATTTGTCACGTGGGGTCCGATTAACGTTTTCAGCTCCAGGTTCTGACTACGACAGCGGAACAGGTTAGCAACTTGTATTGAGTTTATTGGTAATTTAGTGTTATAACATAAACCATTTAATTGACGCTGCCATTTTTAGCCTAACCAAAAAAACAGCAGCAGTGATGTATGATTTACAAGTAAACATATGAAAAGAAAAAACAACAACATCTAACTGATATCAAAACATTTGTTCGAATTTTAGTTTGTACAGGCACCACGATAAGTAACGTTTTTGAGTTTATTAAAGCTAGGTTTCATTGTTTGAAGCACGAGCATACCAAATCCGATACAGTTATGATTCTGCCAGCGACCTTGCAAACAACTTCAAGGGCATTCTCATCACAAAGGATTTATTGTTTGAGGGCGACGTTTTGAGTCCAAAGTCAGCCGGGACCCAGGAGACAATGATAGCGGAATTAATTGCCGTCCCACACGACCGGGATGCAATAAGGTGATAAACACGTGGTAATATGGTGAGAAAAAATAGATAAAAACCTTTACGTTTGCGAAAAATACCTAAAAATAACTTATGTTTTGCTCGTCAGCAACGAAATTCTGATAAACAAACTAGAAAAAGAAATATTTTTGTGCAGCGTCTGGTTTGCTCTACGTGCTTACGATGACTCGGATAATGTGAGTCCCACCTCAAACATAGCAATGATGAACGTGTTTGTTGTCCCATATGTTGATCCTACAACAGAACCAGTAACTTCACCTGCAACACAAACGACGACTTTTGTCCAAACATCCACACCACAACCCATTACAACAACTACATCTGCAAAAACTACAACTGTGACTACTACAACCGTTGGAAAATATATCTTACAAACTGCAATCCTGAAAATAGACTATTTTTTTGCTTCAACGAGACTTTCGTAGATACTGTTCAATTGTAGATTTAACATGGACTTGATGTGGCATTTACACAGGTTTTGAAACAACGTTTTAAAAGATTGCGTATTTTGTAGTATACTGTTTTTGATAGGCGTGTAAAAATGTTTAGTCACAGTGCAACATAAAACATACTGTAGTCGCTTATTGTATGTGGATTTGTGTTATGTGGGCGAAGTCAAATTTTATTGACATAAAAATATCCCCTAAACGAAGGTGCTTGAGATAGACAAATACAATAGTATATAAGACATTACGCTGATTTTATTTTTGTCGAAATACACGACAAAACAATACTCCAGCATTTTTTTGCAGATACCGGAATCAAACTCGACACATTCCAAATTGTGACCATTGTACTTGCTGTCCTTTGTTTCATTCTCGGTAAGTAAGAAAGTTTTTTAAGTTGCTTTGGTCCATGTTTGACCAACTGTTTGTTTCGGAAAAATCATCTCGCAAACGGACTCTAAACTGCCTGAAGAAAGGTTGTTTTCATAAACTGTAACCAACGGTTTTAGCTTTTGTGATAAACTTGTCCAATCTTTGAGGGTTTTATCATAATTTTAAATTTTAAACTACAAATCTAATAGATTTGTTTCCTTATTTTTATTTTTATTTCCTTTTTTCGTTTTTTAGTTTGTGGCTTGATTGGGACATGGGTATTAAAATATCACTTGGACAAACAACGAAAGAAATACAGGGTTAATGAGCAATTGGAGATGGGAGGAACTTTACAAAACGGCCCGAATGGAAACGAGTACCGAGAATTATCGAGGCCACAAGTAAAAGTCGAAGGTGGAAGTCAAAATTCGAGTTATTTGAAATAGATTTTAACCAAATTCTGAATTCATTTTTAACAAAACACCAAATTTGTCACGTTTGTATTCTCGTCATTAAAGTATCGTTTGAATCGTATTTTTTGTATGTTTTTGTAAATTGTACTTTATGTTTGATGGAATTTTGCAAGTGTGTTGTAGTTTAATCATACCTTCAAGTGTTTTTAGTTTTGCGGTCAAAGATATTTCTAAGTGTAGTGTATGTATGGTTTATCTTTGATGTGATGATCTCCTTAGTAATCAAGTTTTCATACTAATTAAATTACAAATCAAAAAGTTATAAGTCAAGTTTACTTAGTGGTCTCGTGGCTTGAATAGAATAAGTAAGTTTGTCAAAACCGAGGGTGTGCAATGTTCAATTTGTGTATCTTTGGACTTTTACATTTGTAAAAAGTTTGAATTAAGATGGTCCAGTTATCAGACAAACTGCATTTAAATTTCTACAGCGTCAAATCTTAAACGTAAGCTTTTTCCGAATGTGGTTGGTCAAGAGATAATGTTGCAAAGCTCTGGCAATATGTTAATTGTGATGCAACCGCCTCGGTAAAAAAAAAATCGGTAAAACTTTGCACTGAAAAAGGCATTGTGAGGTCATTATAAGTTCGTTTTGCACTGCACAAAAGCCTTTGTGTGGAAAGGCAGCAACACTAGTTCGAAAAGAGTTGTGCGAACTAGAGAAGCAATCAATGTTTTCTGAAACATACAGGAGTTGAAGTATTGCAAACGACACCATTGCTTTTGTCTAAGGGCATTTTAAATCACCTGTAAACGCGAAATTGCATCAATCCTTATTGGTCAAAGTCTAATTAAGTAATACTAAACTGCGAAAAGGTATCGTTACCAACACCAACAATCATCTACCAGCTGAAGAAACAGAAAAATATGATAAGAAAGGAAATATCTATAAGGTTTGGTCTCGCACAATCAACAAAAAGAAAAGAAAAGCAACGCAAATGGCAAATGTAAAGAAAGGGCGTACCAGTTGCTTTTAGAAATGTCAAAAGTGTGACACTGATTCTCGAAGAACGAAGGAGGACGATAAAAAACGCATTATAAGAATTTATTAAGAAGCGATTAGTAATCGTTTTCAGTACAAGTATATCAGATTCAGTGTTTTGAAAAGTGGATGAAACGAAACCTTATCACACCCCAAGTTGAAGAAAAGCTAACAAGAAAAGCTAACTTTTATAATCGAAACGTAAAACTGACAAATAAAGGGAGTCAATTATTTAAATATAAATGATTACAAACCATATATCAAACGCTGAAGAGAACCTCAATTTTTTTTTTGATTTTTAAGAAGAGTTTGATCCATTTGAATAACTTGAATTGGGGTTACCAACTCCGTCTTTTAACTCCGGTCTCATGAATCCCAGGAAGCCGTTCCCACCCAAACTATTTTTCGCGATGGCCCCCATCTCCAATCGGTCTCCAATCCTGCTTTGGAACTTCTTACGTTGTTTGTCCATATGATATTTTAACACACAAGTTGCAGCAAGACAACAAACTAAAAATATTAATTGATAGGTAAATACATGCAAAGCTCGATTTTGCTTGATTCGTCATGTCCGACAGAAATGTCAGTTTTACAAGCTGATTGTAATAGATAAGGTTGATCACAAAGTGGAACGATTCCTTAACAAATAAAGCGAAGCATCGAACTGATACTGCAAGCTGCCTAAAACGAGATTATAGAAGAATCTAATGTCCAGAATGTTTTAATTAGATGCTAAACTTCTCGCCCTCAATAAGAATCCGACAATATTAAAACAAGTTAAAATCAAGTTCACTTCAGTATTAGCAAAATATCGGGTTGGATTACATACGATTTTTGAGATACCGCAACTGCAAATTGATCATACCCGGGACTAGTTAGCGTTCTAAACCAAATCAAAACGCATAGGTCTGTTTGAGAAAGAAAGCAATTGTCCACGCAAGATTTCATGATTCAAATTTGCAATCGAACATACGTTTCTTACCTAAAATGAGACAAAGTGCAGCAAGTACGATTGTGATAAGTTTAAAAATCTCCAATTCTTTCTGGGTTTCTGCAACAAAATGTCAAGAAATTGTTAAGTAAGCCAGAATCGATATTTTCTCCTTTAAGAGAAAGCGATTTTGATTGATATGATTCGGGCCTTCTGCAGTCAAACTCTGAAATCTGTATTAACAGATGTACGAGTTAATAAAACTTTGTAATGTGTCTTCAAATGTTCAAGGCTCCAATCTGGTCTAGGGTCATTGGACAATACAAAATTAGTTTTCAGATTTATTACTTGAAAATCATCAAATATGCATGTAATGAATGATGTAAACTTGTTATAACAAGTTATAGTATACCCGACTTTCCAGTGCTTTTTGTAATCGCAGTTGTAGCTGTGGTGGTTGTTATGGGTTGTGCTGTGGGTGTTTCAGTTAAAGTTACTGGTTCTGTTGGTGGTTCCATTGCAGGTGTCGTTACAGGTGTCGTTGCTGGTTCCGTTGCTGGTTCCGCTGTAGCAGCTGTTGTAGGATCAACGTATGGGGCAACAAACACGTTCATCATTGCTACGTTTGAAGTGGGACTCACATTATCCGAATCATCGTGAGCACGTAGAGCAAACCAGACGCTAAACATAAAAAATCAGTATATGTAGTTGACTAGTATAGAACGAATCAAGCAGGAAGTACATCTTACAATTTATGCATTCGCTTTGACCAAAGAATATGATTAAACATACTTAAACTAAGTACGGCATGGTAGCGAAAATTGTAAAACATTTAAATCAGTACCAACTACTGCATGGGTAGATATTTCTATTTGCAGATTTTGCATATTATCACCTTATTGCATCCTTATTGTCCGGGACTGCGATTAATTCCACAATCATTGTCTCTTGGGTCCCGGCTGACTTTGGACTCAAGATGTCGCCCTCGGACACCATGTGCTTTGTAACAATAATGCCTTCTTCAAAGTTGTTTGTCAGTTCGCTAGGTGAATTGTAGCTGTAGCGAATTTCGTAGGCCCATGCTTAAAAATGAAAAGCACACCTTGTTAACTTTGACATGTCTAAGGCCGTTTCGTTTAGTACTGGATTTTTTTTTTTATTCACGTTAAGATGGTTAGTTTTGATAGAAAAAACGTACAACCAAATCAAACACTGGTCAATATTTCAAGCGTCGAAAGGTGTTTGGATGAAAAAGTCATTTTTAAACAATTGTTTGGAGGTTTTGCACCAACACAACAATTAATCACGAAAACACATTACCCTTGTTTTAGATGAGTGTAATAGTAAAAGGAATCGTACTCAAGGTATAGCCTGACTTATTAGAAAATAAAACATAACAAACCTGTCCCGAGGTCGTAGTCAGAACCTGGAGCTGAAAACGTCAATCTGACACCATGTGACAAATCTTGGTTGTCAACTTGTTCCACTGCCAAGTCAATCACTTTGCCGGGTGGAATTTCATCTACCGTCGGATTATATGTATCTCTACATTACATATCAACAGACATTGGTATTGTACGACCCACTTTTGGCCGTTGTCAAAAAAAATGTTAAGAAATGGTGATACAAACACAGAGTTTAAAATCCTCTGATTTATACTTTTTAAAAAATCTTTCATGTTTATTTTTCTTCTAATGTCCAACAAACTCAGAGAACAACATTTGGTAAACTAAAGTGTTGCCAGTTTGTCAGTCCCAACAATCTGGTGTGTTGCATGGCTACACTTCACCATGCGGCCAACATATTGTCACTAGCTGCATTGACAAGACCTTATAGGTTAAACCAGTGGTTCCCAAACTTTTTCATATTTTTTCCAAAATGGTCCCTTTGCCATTATTTCAAGGGCTCGCGGTCCTTAAGCCTAAATCTGTATTGCATAAAAACGAAAATCGATTGCAGGATTTTAGCTAGTTATGCAAAATTGCGCATAACAATCATCCAAAGACAGCATGTGACATCACAAACAGGACAAAAACATTACGATTGTGCGCGAACAATTGCATTTTTGATAGTTGTCATTCAATAAAGGCCATTGTTTAGCAATGGAGACAGTCGATTGTCAATTCTACTTTGATTTAAAGTTAAACCTATTTAGTGGCACAAACTGACGCCAAATTAGATTACAGAATAACTTTAACCGCTTTGCAGTCCCCCCAAAATTCGGACCCCTAAAGGACCGCGGACCCCAGTTTGGGAACCTCTGGGTTAAACCAAGCAGGGGTGTGCAACCTGCGGCCTGTGGGCCAAATTCGGCCCATTGATTAAAGGTAGCCCGCGATATAATCATAGGAAATAATAGGGACATCGCTATTTAACGATTACAATAATGACTAACGAACCCTGAATATGAAAAGCCTCGTGGAGACACAACCCTTGTGAGTGGATCAAGATCTGATGTTGTTAGTTTATTATCACTTCCTGTGGCTGCAGGACCATTAGGATGGAGCACGATTGTTCCTGAATATCAAAAATATGAAGGTATGCCAAAGAGTTAGTAGTTTATGCCTTCTTGTCCTTTACTTAGCTCAAATCAGTTTTCAAAACAAAAGTCGATGTAACCACACAAAGGTAATTTAGTTAAAGAATTTCATTAAAAACGGGCAGCAGAGTTTAATCAATTTATTTCCTTTCTTTTACCGTTGCTTTCAATGTACCCCGGATTGTAGGCTGCTGCCGATCTAGAACCGTGATATCTAGAACTTGTTCCGTTTCCTAACCCTGTTACCTTCACCTAAAATACACAAGGTTGGTATTATCTAAAAAAAAACAATTGTTCCGGTTTCGAGATCATCAATTTATTACAAAACATTGTTCCTTGCCTGTACGGAATAGGTTCCTTCTTCATAAAATTGGGTAAAGCATTTTGAATAAACACCGTCATACTTCCGAACATCTGGAGCTAAAGCAATGCAATTTTAATAAAACGAAAATATCACGCCTATGTATTGTCGGGCAATACATTGTCTATGGTTTATACAAGCTGACAATGCGAAAAAAATAGCTACTGAGTTACAACACAAAAATCCTGTATATCATGTCCATTGTTGTAATTAAATATTGTTAATATAAAGTATATTTGCATTAGCCATGTTAAGCGAAACCAATCGACGGGACTGGCTGAAAAAATCACCTCATACAACATTGAAACAAAGATCTCAAATACCTGATCCACTGTCTAGCAGATTCAAGGTATACTTTGTTCCAGTAGGTGAAGTTATTGTCGCCAACACATCAGCTTCGATCAACGGTGCGTATCCAATTGACACCTGCAAGATGAGCAAAAGTACTTGAAAGGGAGATACAACTAAGAATTTTACCGAAACAAAATATAGTAATAGTAGAAACCAATTTGTCTAACCAATAACAAGAATAAAACGATTTTGATGAAAACAATTTATCTATGAAACAATTTCATTTACCGTTGCATACACGACAATCGGTTCCAAGTTACTGGCATTAACTTGTGACATTCCGGACTCCACAACCATTGGGGGATTTTCCCTGTTTGCTGCCATTGACGTCACGATAACGTCGAAATCGGCGCCGTGGTCTGTAGTGCTGATACTGAACACCCATTCACCAACCTAAAGAATCGAAAACGATATAAAAGTGCAGAAAATGAAATACTAATTTAAAATATTTACAAACGTTGGATCCTTTTGTAAATAGAAACAATTACGTAAGAACAGCTATATTGCATTAAACTACGATTTGCAAAATACCACCCACAAGCGTTAAAAGCGAGTTTTAACTTACTTCAGCAGTTCCAGGTATTTCAAATGTAGATGTATTAAACACTACTTTGTCGACAGCGTATCCATCACATTTCAATGGCGGCTTGCTAGAGCAGTATATTTCCAATGAAGGTGAATAAAGCACAACAAGTGGCGCACCGGTAGATACATAAGTGAACGTAATCACTGTGTTGTTTCCTATCGTTGAATCAACAAGAACGGTTTCAGAGTAATGTTCGTTCGATGAAAGTGAGAATGATTGACTGTGAATCTAAAAAAAGTTACCGTACACGGTAGATAATTGTGCACGTTTGTACAAAATTGTTGAACATGGTAAACACTTGTGTAAAACGAAAAACTATAATGTAGGCTCCCTGATATATTTGATTATAGGGATCTCCATCAGTTACATAAGCAAGTTCATTAAACCTCTCAATCAAGGAACCACTGTCCATTGCTTCGTTAAAAAACATAACTCCTTGCGTTTCCTCTACCATTTTTTGTAGATCTTCGTTGACATGTGTAACGTTAAAATATATTGAATCAATGACCACCTCCTGCAAGAAAGTTTGTAACAAGTATTGAAAAAAATAGTAATGAAACTTTATTTTTAAAAGGTTATCGCACTTGTGTGGTGCTGGACCAAATATTTGTTGTTTTAAGTTGATTATAATTTTGATTCATCATATTTTTAAAAATTGTTCAAAACGAAACAAGTATTGCATAAACGCTTTGTGTCAAAAAGACCCGGAGATAATACAGAAGCTTTATTCTGTTTTTGAAAAGGGTTCAATGGTGTAACGTTAGCTCACCGCTTCCAAAACTTCATTTCTGTCAATGGATACAGACGAGCTGTCCAATCCGCCAGATAGAACGATTGCATGACCACCAGCAGTTGGTTCTCCATCTTGCTTAAGTACCTGTAACATGCAATGACTTCTCATTTAGAGGATCCATATTTTTGGAACATGACACATATCTTGCATCATTGAACCTCTATTCCTATTTTGATACCACATTCGATGCAAGCCTCACCACCGGAAGATAAAGACACAATAACATCCGCTCGGCTTGCTCTGTTGTCATCGATAGGCACAAGATCGTGAATGATGTATGTAGTAGAATTAAACGCAACGATGCCGACCATTGATCCATTTACAACGTTTGTTTGGCTGAGAACGATAAATATTTTGGTAATTAATTTTTACTTGAATATGTGCAGTTTAAAAGGCTCGTGAAACATTGACTTACATCACCCATACTTTCAGACACGTCCAAAACCAATACGAACTTCTCAAACTGTCTCGCACGCCCAACACAATAAACGTCGGAGTGACGTCAGTGATGGTGTCATTGGGAAGGTTCGTCCCGTTGAAATCCACCGATGACCTCATAACGCTCCAAACACTTCTCATCCCGCATAATCGGTTTTGTTCATTTGTAGCTTCAATGTTGTGTGCATTGCTACTGCTTCTTGGTAAATTTGCATCAGAATCGTCACAGAAATGATCAACTTT
Organism: Phallusia mammillata; assembly: GCA_003260075.1. Taxonomy (NCBI): domain Eukaryota; kingdom Metazoa; phylum Chordata; class Ascidiacea; order Phlebobranchia; family Ascidiidae; genus Phallusia; species Phallusia mammillata. Next base: position 177,092 of record QLIY01000031.1, on the reverse strand, counting down.
TGACAGGACAAACACCAAATTAAAGTATTAAATACTGTAGCAGTAAATTTAACTATCTGTTGTTTTGTTATCAACTCTTTGCATCATCTTAAATGATATTAGGACCTTTAAAAGCCTTGTAACCTAGGCCCGGACATTTTGATATATTTTTCTAAAGTTTAATAATCTTTCGATGAAGTTTTCAGTTTTATGAAAATGTGGGTAAAACTGATTTACTTTGTCTATAAACTGGTGTGACATTAGCGAAGCGTTGATGTTTTGTGTAGCGTACGGTACAAAGATGCATCCTTCCTCTGGCAAACCGTTGTAAGTTGGGTTACAGCCGCGAATATTCCCTTGTTCATCATAGTAAACAAACTCTCCATCGAGACCCAGAGGACATCTACGAATATAACATTGAAACTCTTGTTACAATAGCAGTTTAGGTACTTACAAAAAGCCCGACCTGGTACTCCATTATTCAAAAAAATGATAATAACAAAATAATAAACAAGTGCAAGTAATGCTGAAACAGACTACGTATGACAAGTCCAAGCAAGTCTGATACTCGTTATTCCACACAGGGTCCAAAGGTTCAATAAGATCACGTGCACACAAGGCAACAAAGCACACTTGCATAGGAATTTATATTAGGCTTGGAACTATGTAGTTGCAACAGTTTGCCTTTCCTGCGGTTAAATTTATTACTTTATTACCCATCTCCCTGTACCAGAACAACAAAACGTGTAACGATTGTGTGCTCATGTATAAGTTTTATTGAAAGGATGACACACACAATCAGTCGTATAACAGACAAACAATAAGTACAGTGCAAACAACTCGTTCACAAATTCTTCTTCATTGCAAAAGCTGCGTTTTACGCAAAAATAAGATGAGTACAACAATGAAATCCGATTTTGTCCAATTTAGGACTTTGTACTGGAGGTAGTTAACAACATCAATAGAAATATGTTAAATTACCTTGTGGCCTGGACTTTCTGATTGCTGTCCCAATAGAAAGGATCGTTTCCATCAGTCGATGCTTCGTCAAACACTCCACATCGAAGGTGCGCCCACTCATGAACAAAAGCTTTGCCTGCGTGCGGTTAGTATTAAAAACAATGCCGCAATGCTTGGTTGCAATTTCGTGTTTGAAATGTATAGCTCTATCTGAACAAGTTTATGATGTTTATGATCATCTGAACAAGTTTATGATGATAACTTTAACCTTATGTAAATTTATGAGATTTGTGAGACCAAATTGTTCTTCACAATACAAATACTGCAAAACTAGCACCACAGAGCTGATTGCTTCAACGAACCTGAGACAGAAACGCAAGCAATCAGCAACGTCTCAAATCACGGCAAGCGTCGGCATGTTTCGAGGCGCATCAAACACGCCTTTCGGAAAACGTGTGATTACTGGCAATTGCTTGTGTTTAAACTTGAAACGAATTGGGAGTTTACACGGCTAGGTTGTTTAAACTAGAGATGCAGTCAAACTACGCCTAAATTTAAATCGCATCTATCTTTATTATTTTTAAACATAGTTTTCCTATTATTGTTATATTTTAAAACATTATAACTGTAAGCGCCAGGCAAAAAGTCAGTAATTAGTTGGCAGGCTGGATACCGCAAAGCAAATACAACTAAAATGATAATGAAACACAAGTATCTTTTTGTGTCGCTTTTCCGTTTTGCGTGACAAAATTGCAAATTTAGCACTACAAAAAGAGGCAAAACTTGCGAAACATTACAAAGTTTTGCCGTGCTAGTTAATTTTTCTTGAAACAGGTTAGCCCATTTTGCAAGATTTTAAAGAAGCTTTGCTCCACATAGCCTCACCTCTTGGACAGTAATCATTAACCACAGCGTCGTTGGTCAAATAACTCGGAGTGACGTGGATATAGCTTCCCGGATCTCCACATTGTCCGTATTGCAAAATGTATGGGTGTCTCCGTACATTGGGTTGGGATTCGCGACCACAACGTCCGCCTAAAAGAAATAAACATGTAGCAGTTTAAAAACCATGCAAAACAGAAAAAGTATCTGAGGTCAGTTTTGATCGATGATTAATTACAAATATTCAAACGTGTTGCGTGGTAAAATCAACTCTTTGTTTTATTAAACGTATTACACTAGCCGACCTTGGCTAGATTTTAAGAACCACCGGTCCACTTGATTAGTACTAAATATGACCGCAGTTAATAACTGGTAAAAGAAATGTTAGGTAAAAATATTTAAAAAATCATAACTTTGAGCGAACGTGGAATTGTAAGTACCGGTTGTCCACGTTTTGGGAACAAGAATTGTCACATTTCTAAAGTACGTCCTCTTGTGGGTGGCGGTGAAGAAAAGAAAAATAATAGTTTAATGAGAACAATATGTTTTCTTGTAAATGAAAAGTTATAAGCTATAACATGTTTTAACCATCTTTAGACGACCAGTGGTATTCTTATTTCCAAATTATCTAGTTATTAAAGTCGTAAAGGAAACTATTTCATGAGTTTATTTCAACTTTATTGCTCTGTGAATAAGATAAATTCCCAATGAGGATTGGTTTTAATTCTAATTAATATCACTTGTATTTTTTTTGGTGAATATTGGCAAGATATGGTTTCACTATAAGCCCTACACCTTAAACAATTTGTCTTTCGTTAGCGTTATGACTGTGATTGTAGCAATTTCTGCATTGCAACTAAACGCAAGCTCTCCAGTTGTTTCGTTTTTAGTAAGAGTCTACAAATCTTGACCCCCCCCCCATTAAAGCTTGTGCGGCCCGCAGAGACGCTTGGATTTTAAAAGTACTGACAAACGGGTCCAAGTATTACATATTTTTGAAAAGATTAATGCGCTTGATGCTAGTTTTCTGCGATCTGGAAAAATGTGGCTAGAATCAAATACAAATTATACGTAGTTAAGCATATTTGGTAAGAAACAAAGCAAAATCACTTTGTGTGGTGCACATGTGCGGCCCTCGATCCAATTATGACATTTATAATTGGCCCTATACAGTAAAAAAGGTTACCCACCCCTGTTTTAAAGTAACGTTGGTTTTGTGGTTCTTTAAAATTCTCTACAATTTTCAGTCTTGTTTAGTGGTTGGTTCAATTTGCTTCTCATTCCTTTTTTTGTGAAACACGAAAAAGGCGAATGTAAAGAGTTTTCAAAAAGTGGATAAAAGTCGGATGTGCGTAGGTTTAAACTGCTGAAACAGCACTCATGTAAGCGCCCGTTTGGCTGATTTAATACAGTATATATTCTGAAGAAGCGCTTTACGTAACAAAATGAACTTTAAAACTTCACTCCTGGTAACGCGGTGCCGTTAGCCCGCAGGGGTGGTCAAAAACAGAGAAGGAGAAAGCCAGGACTTGTACTCCCCACCTTGGCGGATGTGCTTGGACCCTGCGAGAAGCGGCGCGACGTGAAGAAAAAAGGTAATGACGTCACAACGCACAACATGAGAAGCAAGAAACAACACACAAAACAAGAAAAATAGAAAACATAATATAACACAAACATAGAAAACATGTACACACTGAGGTCTCGCGAGTCAAGCGGTAACTAGATACACACGAAACATGGAAAACACATAATGTACATCTCAGTGGCATTTTTAGGCTTTAAAACATTACATTAAAAGCCACAGATTTACAATCATGGCACAAACGTTTTATAAGCTGTATTAAAATAGGTTGTGTCCCGTGCAAACAAACACGATACATTAGTGCGTGTTGGCATTCCCGTTGGTTGAGAAAATAGCTTAACCTTTGTCTGGTCAAATATTGTTTGGCGATTGTTACGTTAAAACTTTATGTTGGAGGGCCAGATGGTAAACTTAATTGGTGTCTGTCAGTGCAATTCATCTATGTTTTATTAACACCGTTGCACCGTTTGCAGTGCTATAAAAGGATGTTGTCCGTAGCCTGTAGAGGTGGCTCCTTCACAATTTTTCGGGCAAAAGTATTAGCAAAGAGATTGAACTTTTCACTGATGGTATTAACAACGAATGTTGCAACTTGTGCGATAAAATTTATTGTTGGTATTTATATGCTTTCAGGCAATTTTTTCGAAAAGCAACTTTTCAGAAAATCTTATTTGTGGTCTGATTTTTTGAATTTCAGCATTTAAAGATATAGGTTTGTCTCCGAAGTTAAAAAAATGCATCTTATTTTTGGTTGTATCCCGTTTATGCTTTTGCTGGGACAAGCATTGCAAGGTGAAGCTACGTTTGAAAACGTAAATCTAAAAAACAATGCTTACAACGGTTTACTGGTTGCTATCAACCCTGAAGTGCCAGAAGATCCAAGTCTAGTTGAATCAATCAAGGTATTGTTTGCTACTTGAGGAAACAGTTAGTTTATGAGGTAAAACAAAAAACCTAAGTTAGTCATCCAGAAAGCTTACAATGCATTGAACAAAAAAAAGTAATCTACCTTTAATCTGTTTTTTTATTGTTTATTAATTTACAATCGGCTGTTTGCAAAGTAAATGATCTTGAGAAGTTTGAAATGTCTTGTCACTACAAGCTAAAGCCGGGGTTTCATGTTTTTGACTTAATCATTCAAAGTTGACTTTTTTTAATTCTAGGCTTTAAATTCGAAATCACTTAACATGATTTCTAGTTCGCTTTTACGTGTAGGACATGATTGCCGAAGCATCGCAGATTCTTTTCACTGCCACACACAAGAGGGCGTACTTCGGAAATGTGGCAATTCTTGTACCCAAAACTTGGACAAACGGAAATTATGACTCAACGCCTGCCCTAGGTTACGATGTGGTAAGCTTTTTGACCGGGATGTACGATCACAATATCTGATTTTTTTGCATTTTGGAAATCGTAATGTTCATTTACCCGAATCGAAACGAAATCCCAATGTCTACTAACGACAAATGTTTTTAGACGTTATCACAGGTATCCCAAAATTTGAATGCCAAGGTACGACAGGCATTTTAAGGGCGTTATGCAGAATCAGCTGGTCATCAAAAATTTTCATTTATCACCAAGCCATCTGCGGAAATGCTTGGTGACCGGCTGATTAAGCATGACACCTTTGATAGGTCTGAGGTACTTTAATTCCATAGTGTTTTGTAAATGCTGGTCTGCTTCAGGCCTGATCCCAGTATTGAATTCACATTCATCTTTAACGACTTAAATGCGACAAGTGAGTTGTAAATAAATTGATTCGTGATAAGTTCTAAACTAAAGTCGACACATCTTTTTTCAGGTTTCAGCTGGCTCCTTATTTACCTTACGTCTCCATCGTTCAAAAACACTCACGTCGTTTTTTTCTAGGCGGACGTTCTCGTCGCAAATCCCAACCCAATGTTTGGAGACAACCCATACACTTTACAATATGGACAATGTGGAGACCCTGGAAGCTATATCCACTTCACTCCGAATTATCTAAAAGATAGTTCTGTAGTTACTGATTACGGCCCAAGAGGTGAGATGTATTGTGTGAATTATGTTCTGTTAGTTGTTCTGTTCCTCTTGGAAAAGCTTTTATAATTTTCCTGAATATTGGTTACTTTTTATCTAAATTTATTGCCATCGAAAGATTGAACCTGTGTCGCTATTGACAAACGATTTAGACATTCCAATAGTTTAAAGATATTATTTGTTCAGATTTGCCAAAAAATATAAATAGCAAATTTGCTATATTTTAAACAAAATAATGACAGTTTATAGGTATCAAAAATAATCAAAGACGATCTGAACGCAGTCACATGATTTTCTGTGGTCCTAGCAATTACTGTTTACCGTAAACTTTGTGTTTTTTTGTCCCCGTAAACATTTTGAAAATTTACCGCTCGTCCTGTGTGGAGACGTTGGACGTTGGTTGCTTGGAATCTGCCACAAGCGAATTGTAACAACCAGTGTCTCCTTGTTACTGCATTAGGGCAGTGGTACTCAACCTTTCGTGGACCGTTGCCCCCCTACAGTAACCTTTTGTCNCCCCCCCCCTTCAAGCAACAAGTAACCTTTAAAAAATGTAAATGACCATCTCGTGTTGGAATTTGATACCATTAAATATAGGTCAAATAGAGTAAATAAGATTCCTAAATCGATAGTGATGAAGCTAAAAGAAACTAATAGTATGTGAAATAGTCGATTAAATTAGGGAATAAAGTTCTAAAGAAAATGGCTTTTAGTGGGTGTTTATGATGAATCTACACCTGTGCCTCCCCTGGGGTCATGAGCTGTGGTTGAGAACCACTGATTTAGGGTTTTTGTTTGGCATTTTTGCTGTGTCTTTAAGGAAAAGAAATTTCTGTATGATCACGTGAGGTAAAGGCGTAGTTATAAAACTAATGTAATACATCAAAAACGGTTGTGGCTGGGCTATTACCTTATCAACAAGGTGTTGCAGCACAACATTGCAACATCACTTCTAACATTTACTTCACCAACTGCACGCAGGCAAAGCTTTTGTTCATGAGTGGGCGCACCTTCGATGGGGAGTGTTTGACGAAGCACCGACCAATGGAAACGACGCTTTCTATTGGGACAGCAATCAGAAAGTTCAGGCAACAAAGTTAGTCACAACAGATTGCTTTTAAGATTGGAAACTACCTTCAGTAAAATGCTGGGACCGTGACAAATTAAGCATTTATTATCGCAATTCTGTTGTTTTGTCTGGAAAAGGAATCTTTGGAACTGAAGAAAACATGTGCTAGGACTGTTTACATGGCACTTGCGGTTTGACATTTATACGACCAAACTTATGGGTCATCGTGTACACTAATTTACGTTTTGTTGTTCTAGCTCTGGAAAACTGGTAATTAAAATCTATTTTAAGAGCAGGAAATGCGAATATATGCAACTACCTACATAACCTCAGTATTACGTACAGTCCATTGCAATGTTACTTTTGTTTTCATGTTTGTCTTTGTAGAACACATGATTTTACCGTTAAACCTACCAGATATGATTAGATTTGTAAACAGTTTTTGAAATAACCGTGTCTTTACTAGATGTAGAGACTTGTTAAGAGGTGTCATGCCCGAGTTAGGTCAGGTGTTAACTTTCAGCGTTCTACGTATTCTTGATCAAAATATATTTAATGTTTGTTTGTGTGCTAGACATCCCAGACGCTGTGCGTGTTGCTGATGATGGTTGCTAAATGTTTGTTTTCTGAGAATCGACATTTTAAAGACACGAGACCGGGGCTTGAAATTGTCCAATCCATTAGACCTATAAAATTTTAGAAATCTTGCGTTAAATAAAGTAATACGTTTCTACATAGATGTCCACTGGGTCTCAATGGAGAATTCGTTGTTTTTGACGATCAAGGAAGCCATCGCGGCTGTAATCCAACGTACAACGGTTTGCCTGAGGAAGGATGTGTCTTCGTACCATACGGTGCACAAAACATTGACTCCTCGCTAATGTCACATCAGTTTATAGACGAAGTAAAAATAAATTTTACCCAAATTTTCGTAAAACTGGAAAAAACAGCAGCAAAATATAACAAAATGTCCAGACCTGATTGAAGGTCCTGAGATGAAATAACGTTGTACAGCCGTAAAGTTGATAAACAACAACGATAAGTAGTTAAATGTACTACCAAAAGAATTAATACTTTAAATTGGTGTTTGTCCTGCCAAAGGTCGTTCATTTTTGCGACGATGCTGATCCAAATTCACCAACAAGTAGTAGCAATGCTCACAACACTGAAGCTCCAAACGAACAGAACCGATTGTGTGAAATGAGAAGTGTTTGGAGCATTATTAGATCATCGGTCGACTTTAACGAAGTCAATCTTCCCAATGACGCCATCAGTGACATTGCTCCGACGTTTACTGTGGCACGTGCGAGACCGTTTGAGAAGTTTGTGTTGGTTTTGGACGTGTCTACAAGTATGGAAGGAGTAAGTCAACGAGGTTACCTTCTTATTTGATATATATTTTTATTTTGCAACCTTTAAAAAGTTGGCATTAATTATGGACGCGTCTGGAAGTATGGATACTGTAAGTGGGAATTTAGGCAATTCCAGATTATCGGTTTAAAATAATTCATTCCAACAGCTTCGCTGGTGATTTGTATTTACGATATGTTGTGCGAAAATATTTTAACGATATTTCTCTATGTCGATTTGTCCCGAACGAATAAAATGGTTTGCCGCTCTCTATATGTATCAAAGGAGTTAAATTTAGTTTTATTTGTTATATGGAGAATGGTAATTCTAAATTCCGGAACACAACGTACAAGATGTTGTAACCAAAAAGCTAACTTGTTTGTGTTTGTAGTCAAACATAACTCAGTGGCTGCTTGTTTCTCAGACCAAGCTTGCTGATATGAAAACGGCAGCAAAGTTGTTCATCACACAATATTTGCCAAACGGGGCAAAGGTTGGAATCGTTGAGTTCGAAACCATTGCAACAATCGTTCATGATCTTGTGGAAATCGACAATAATAGAGAAGAGCTTGCAAATTTAATTGACCAGCTGTCTGTTAAAGAACGGACTTGCATTGGATGTGGAATTAATATGGGACTAGAGGTTGTTGAATTTAATTCCAAAGGTTTTAATGAAACTGATATCAACATAAATTCATATATAAACGCAAACAAAGAAAAATGTGTTATTATGTATAAAGACACTTCTGCTGAGGCAACGATGTGTATTTTAGGTGCTTAATCAAGATGGAGAGCCAGCAGCTGGTGGTCATCTCATAGTTCTGTATGGTGGAGAAGAAAATGAATCTCCATACGTGTTCGAGACCGGAGACGATGTTTTGGCAGCAGTAAGCGAAATTTACAAAATCATGTACTTAATATTTAATACTTCCAATTGAAATGGCACCATCTTTGTGCCGTCTAAAGATAATTTTACAGTACTTCACAGGAATAAAAGTTTGTCGTGTTAAAATGAGTAAATCATCTTACCGTAAAAAGTATATCGACTCGCAAAAGAACTTACTGCAACAAGTTAGTGTTCTGCAAGCACCAACAAAGATACGCACACATTGATCTATCTTCAATTATACAGTATTCTTTTCAATGCTGCTATACAAATGCGCTTATGTTTTCAGGGTGTCGTTGTGGACTCCATATTTTTTGGTGTTGATACAACCGCCAATGAGGATCTTCAAGGTTTGGTTGAAGAAACGGAAGGAGTTTGGTTTTTCAATGAACTGACGGACATTGGATGTTTGAATGAATTTTTTAAACAACTTGCATTCGTAAATGATGGAGATCCCTACAACCAAGTATACCAGGTATACAAATTTATTGCAAAACTAGCAAAAATTCTGCATTGTTTTTTTCTGCGATGCAAGTGCGTTTATATTACATCAGCGGTCGGCAAACTTTTTTACTGGTCTACAGGCCGCGGAAAAACAATTTTGTACGCTGGGCATGTGATTTTTTGGCAACAGTTGCAATGAACAATATTGTAGACTTTCAGAAACGTCTCAATCAAACAAACTTAAGCTCAACCTAAACATACTATCACAATCAGAAACCACAACAAATTAGAACTAACCCTAACTTATAAAACTTTTTTAAGATTATTTTACTATCAATAACTAATGTTTATTACGTATGAATATAAACTTGTAATAACACATTTTTGATATCGGAAATACTAAACTCTTTGGCCTAGAGGTTTTTAAATGTGTCGATTTGTAAACACAAATTGCATTTTTTTACAGATCCACAGCCAGTCCTTTACAGTTCCTCAACCAGATTATTACTCCGGGACCGTTTTTGTTGATTCAACGATCGGAAACAACACGGTGTTTACATTTGCCTACGCTTCTGGTGGCGATCCACTTGTATTGCTTTACTCGCCATCAAACGAAAAGTACTGTCCGCCAAAACTGCCAGACCCTGATTGTGTTGGATATGCTGCCGCTGACGACAACACCATTATCTTTCAAATACCTGGAACTGCTGAAGTAAGTTTAATTGTTTCATACATGTACGACGAAAACATACATCTTTATTAGATTTCTGTGTTAATAGAAGATTTACAAGTAACAGACCATTTGATTGGCTTATTTGCAAATACTCGCAGATTGCTAAAAATTTAACATTTTATTGGGATAATGTTGTCTTTGTCAGGTTGGTGAGTGGACGTACGACGTCATTACTGCCACTCACAGCGCCGATGTTGACGTAATTGTGACGTCAATGGTTGCAAATAGAGAAAATCCCCCAATTGTTGTCGAATCCGGAATGTCACAAGTTGATGCGAGTAACTTGAAACCGATTGTCGTGTATGTAACGGTAAGGGACTTAACTGGCATTGCAAGTCATACCAGGTTTCTTTGTCCAAAACATTTGAATTATCAGCGTGTATTTGAATACCTGTTTTTCTGAACTATGTTACAATAAATTTCTAGGTGTCGATCGGATATGCACCAGTAATCGAAGCTGATGTCGAAGCAACAATAACTTCACCATCTGGCAAAACATTCATCTTGAAATTGCTTGACACTGGATCAGGTAACTTAGTTTATTTGTATGTTTATCCAATTGGGTCTACAAAAATCAGAGCAGGACTCTAAGTCAGACCTGAAAGCGGTCCCTACATTAAAGCCCGACAATGGACTATAATAGACAAAGACTTCTTCTAAACAAGAACATTTAGGGTTTGGCATTAGGTTATATCAAGCAGCTATAGCTGCTTTATATATTGAAAAAAATACTGACACAGTATTTAAAGTCAGACCCGAATCAAACCTGTTTGTTAAAAACGACGGAATCCTTAACCCGGACCGACTAACAACTCTTCCTTGTTAAACAAACATGGCTTTTAGTGATGAAACGTAATTCTGTAAAAAATGTGGCTTGAAGCACCTTGCTGTTACTTCGGTTTACATTTTTTCGATCCTTAGCCCCCGATGTGCGAAAGCATGATGGAGTTTATTCGAGATATTTTACGGAACTTTATGAAACTGGAAGATATTCCTTACAGGTAAAACTTACATATGCAAATGAAAGAAAATCAGAAATCAGATCACGCATGTAGCATGGTTGTTTTAAATCGAATGCTAACCTGTATTTGTAACAGTCAGAAACAAACCATTACCAACGTTATGCAAAGTTAAAAAATAAAATCTTTATCAAACCACAATTTATCAAAACAACCTTATAACAGCTACTCAAACTACTTCTAGGTAAAAGTAACAGGTTTGGGCAATGGATCAAGTTCTTCATATCACGGTTCTAGATCGGCAGCTGCGTACAATCCTGGACATATTGAAAGTAACGGTAGGAAAATTTGAATAAACTTTTTTAAATAAGTCCGTTTTGTTAATATTTAACTTTAATAATCGCAAAAGAAAAACAAAATCATGCAATTTTTTTGCATGGTTAGTATAAATGACTTAAAAGATCTATTGTTTTACATTTCTGGTATTCAGGAACAATCGTGCAAAACCCCAACGGTCCTGCAGCGACAGGAAGCGATAATAAACAGAAAACATCAGATCTTGATCCATTCTCCAGAGTTGTGTCTCCCGGAGACTTTTCATATTCAGGGTTTGTCAGTCATTATTGTAACAGTTTGTTTTTCGATGTCCCTACTGTTACCGAATTTATGTCAATTTAATCATTTAACCTCTTAGTCTTATCAATGCACAAGTGACAATACTTTACCGTATGGGGTAGTGTAGCCAGACGACACACAAGATTGTTGGGACTAACAACCTGACAACAAACAAATTCACTAAATGTTGTTTTTTGAGTTTGTAGAATATGTTGGGCATTAAAAGAAAAAAACATGCAAGATTTTCTAAAAAAGTAAAATCAGAGGATCTTAAACGCTGTGTTTCAATTATATTTTTTAAACGTTTCTTAATCTCTTTTCAAAAACGTTTGGCAGTGGGCGATAACCCACTTATGTTTTTTACTACGATATTTAATACAGAGTTCCATATGATCCAAATGTCGATGAAATTGCACCTGGTAAAGTGATTGACTTGGCGGTCGAACAAGTTGACATTCAGGATTTGTCACATGGTGTCAGATTGACGTTTTCAGCTCCAGGTTCTGACTACGACCTCGGGACAGGTTTGTCACGTTTTATTTTCTGATTTGTCAAGGATATCTCTTTTGGAGGGCACCCTTTGTTATTGTTACGTGTAGCCAAAGGAGCTGTAAGTTTGCCACTTGCGTAATGGTTGTTTTGATGCAGAACGTCCGAAAATGTGCAGTGCATAAATAAAAACTGCATTTTGCACCAAAACTTTCTTCTGATGCTTGAAACATTGAGCATTGTTTTATTTGTTCGTCTGTCTCTTCGTATCGAACCGGACTTAAATAAAATTAAGTCGAATTTCTTGCTTTATTGGTTTCACCTACTTGTACCCAATCGTATTTCACTCACGGTTGCAAAACCTATTCTCCGTTGAGCAATCTTGATCTATAACGCCCTGTAATCAAATGCAACTGCAGTGCATTTAGCCAAAATTCATCAATTATGTCCATAACATTTTACACAGTATTTTTCGAATCGGTGACTGTTCCAATGGGTGACCCTATATTTTTTTCAACTAAAATTTTTGCTTTTCCATGCCTTGTAACGTTATTTAAGAAACATTTTACTGCTTTAAATAAAATCAGCCCTATACTAATACGATGTATTTTTATATTGTTAAGCACGAGCCTACGAAATCCGGTACAGCTACAATTCACCTAGCGAACTGACAAACAACTTTGAAGAAGGCATTATTGTTACAAAGCACATGGTGTCCGAGGGCGACATCTTGAGTCCACATTTAGCGGGGACACAAGAGACTATGATTGTGGAGTTAATCGCCGTCCCAGACAATCAGGATGCAATAAGGTGATAACACGCACAGTCTGCAAACGGAAATCTGCAGTTTGGACTGATTTAAATGTTTCGCTATTGTATCATACCGGGTTTAAGTGTGTTTAAGTGTGTTTATCATACCGGAATTTTTTTGCTAAATGTTATTTCTTAATTTGTAAACTGAGGTACCTGCTTGATTTGATCTATGTTAGTCAACTACATATACTGCTTTTTGTGTTTAGCGTCTGGTTTGCTCTGCGTACCTACGATGACTCGGATAATGTGAGCCCTACATCAAACATAGCAATGATGAACGTGTTTGTTGCCCCATATGTTAATCCTACAACAGCAGTTACAACTAAGCCTGCAACGAAACCTGCAACGGAATCAGCAACAGAACCAGTAAATTCACCTGAAACACCCACAGCACAACCTATAACAACTACCACAGCTACAACTGCGATCACAAAAACCGTTGGAAAGTCGGGTAACATAAACAGTTTACATCATTCGTTACATGTATGTTTGATGATTTTTAAGTAAAAAAATAAAATAATTAGTGTTGTACATCTGCTAATACAGATTTGTCAACATTTTCAGGGAAGGCCCAGATCATATCAACCAAAATCACTTTCTCTTAAATAAGAAAATTGGGCGAAATTTATGAATTCTGCCTTTCTGAACAATTTCGTGACATTTTGTTGCAGAAACCCAGAAAGAATTGGAGACTTTTCAACTTATCACAATCGTACTTGCTGCGCTTTGCCTCATTTTAGGTAAGAAACGTATTTTTTGTGGACAATTGCTGTCCATCTCAAACAGACTTAAACGTATGGATTTGGTTTGGGGCGCTAACTACCCCTAAGTTGCAAATATGTTGAATTTTCAATTTGGGTATCTTAAAAATCGTACGTAATGAAACCCGATATGTTGGCAATACTTAGGTAAACTTGATTTTAATTTGTTTAAAAATTGCCCGATTCTTGTTGAAGGCGAGAAGTTTAGCATCCAATTACAAGATTCTGAGCGTTACATTATAATACAATCTTGGCTTTAGACAGATTATATTATCATTTTGCTGCTTTTTTGTTTGTTAAGGAATTGATGCACTTGTAATCAACCTCGTCGTTTACAAACTACTTTAAATCTAACTTTTAGGTGAGAAAATCGAGCTTTGCATGTTGCATTTACCTATTAATTAACTTTTTCAGTTTGTGGTCTTACTGCAACTTGTGTGTTAAAATGTCGCCTGGACAAACAACGTAAGAAGTTCCAAAGCAGGATTGAAGACCGATTGGAGATGGGAGCAACTTCGAAAAGTGGTTTGGGTGGGAACGGCTTCCAGGGATTTATGAGGCCCGAGTTAAAAGACGAAGTTGGTTACCCCAATTCAAGTTATTCAAAATAGATCGAACTCTTTTTAAAAGTCAAAACATCATTTGGAGATGCTCTTCAGCGTTTGATATACCATTTGTAATCTTTTGTATTTAAATGATTGAATCTCTTCATTTGTCAGTTTTGCGTTTCGATTTTACAAGTTTAAATTTGTTAGCTTTTATTCAAATTGGTGTGTGATAAGGTTTTCTTATTATCTACTTTCGCGATCAATACACTGCAACTGATAAACTTTCTGGTTTTTAATTTCCGACCCACTCGTTCTTCGAAAATCAGTGCCACATGTTTCACATTTTTAAAAGCTGTTTTACGCTTTTTCATTACAATCGGCATTTGCGTTGCTTTTCAACGCTGTTTCTTGATTGTGTAATACCAAACCTTCTAGATAGTTCCTTTCCTTTCCTTCATATTTCTTTTCTGTTTCTTCAACTTGTAAATAACTGGGAGTTGGTAACATTACCATTTTCCATTTATTATTACTTAACTTGACAAGAACTGTTAAATCTTAATACATACGTTTTTCACATTTAAAAGTCTTAAGACATACAAATTAAAAAAATTACACATCCTTGGTCGCACCAGTGACAAACTTGCATATTCTGTCTGGGGACAGAAATGCCATTTATTGAGTGAGTAACTTGGGTTTGTTAACTTTGTAATTCATGATGTGATTTAACGAACTAGCTTTATCAACTTTTATTAATATTAACTCATCCTACTCATATTTACGTCTAAAACCAACTAAAACTTCTCGAACGGTCTCACACGCGCCACAGTAAACGTCGGAGTGACGTCACTGATGGCGTCATTTGGAAGGTTGGACCCGTTAGAATCCACCGATAACCTCATAATGCTCCAAATACTTTTCATACTGCACAATCGGTTTTGTTCATTCGGAGCTTCAGTGCATTGCTACTGCTACTTGTTGGTGAGGTTTGATTGGCATCTTTACAGAATTTAATGACCTTCAGTAAGAGAAACACCAGTTTGAAGCAATGATGGTTTTGACATTAAAATTCAACAACATAATCTTTGGTAGAAACCAATCTGAAAGCAAATTGCGTCTTATAAATAAAACATAGATTTGAGTTTCTGTCTAAATACGCAACCAAGGACTGCTTTTTGGAAAAATCGTACTAGGAAAATTCACAAAGGAGGTAGACTTTACTTATTCTGAAGATTGGTGGGACATCAGTGAAACGTTAATATTTTGTGCTTCGTATGGTTCCATTCAAACCGGTTGGACAGTTCCAACAAAAATATTAAGTAGCAAAACTTTAAAGGTGTGTAAAAATTGTGTAAATTTGTCTTTAATGTAGTGATGGCATTATGTGTATATTATCTACTACATGACAAGAGTCACACACATTGTTAAACTAATTTGAAATATTGTACAAAACAAAAGCAGTAGGGCACAATAAATTTCCAAACCTAGATCAAACAGCCCTTTAATAACGTGATTTAAACTCTTTGCAAACAAACCTTATCCTAAAACTGAGACCAGACAACCCTTTGACAGATTTACAACTGTATCAACAAGAATTGTTTAATATTTGGAAAAGTCGTAACATATGAATGTTGCAACATTGTCACACACGTCATTTGCGGTTTACCTAGTTGCTTGGATTTATTGACTGTTGTCCCAATGAAATGGATCCGTGCTTCGTCGAAAACTCCCAATCAAAGGTGCGCCCACATATGGACAAAAGTCTTTTTTTGAGAAATTTTGCGTATTTTGGCGCAGTCATCCAAAACTGCATTTTCGGTTTGAAATCCAAGGAGCTATTTTTTTATACTTTGTTGGAAACATAAAATTGCGCGGTCGTTGGAAACATAAAATTGCATCGTTGTCAGGGCTGAATCATAAGCTGCCAAGAAGAACAACATATATACCCCAAGATCGGATAAAAAGAGAATACAATCTACAGGAGTTCGGTCAAAGCATTTAAATCGGTTATCTAACAAGGTACTTCAAATCAGATGTTCACAGCTTTCATTTCATTAAAAGGTGGTTCATTTATGAATACATTTTGCATAAAAAGAACTCCATTTGTCTATAGACATAATGACAGAGTTTTCAGGATGAATCTTAAGCTTTTAGGTATAATCTTAAATTGTCACAGATCCAGAAAACGGCTTTCACATAAAGTAAGTTTGTTTGTGCCTGGAATTTGTCTTTTTTGTTTTGAGGCTGTTTTAAACGCAAAATTATTCTTTTTGGTCAAAGTATAATTAAGTACTACTAAAGTGCGAAAAGGCGTATTACCTAAACATACGATAATCTACGAGCAGAAGAAATAACAAAAAAAAAGGACGAAAAGGAAATATCTGGAAGGTTTTGGTCTCACACAATCAAGAAACAGTTTAAAAAAGCAAGGCAAATACACATGGTAAAGAAAAAGCGTAAAAGATTTTAGAAATATTAAATATGTGGCACTGATTCTCGAAGAACGAAGAGGTTGGAAGATAACAAACCTGTGTGCGAACGCATTATAAGAATTTGTTGAGAAGCGATTTGTAATCGTTTTTAGGGTAAGTTTATTAGAAGAGTTTTGATCGCAAAAGTGGATGAAATGAAAACCTTATTAAACACCAATTTGAAGAAAAGCTATCAAATTGAACATCATCACGTAAAACTAACAAATAAAAGTAAGTCAATCAATTAAATGCAGAAGATTCCAAACCATATATCAAACGCGGAAGATAACCTCGTCATATGTTTTGACTTTTAGAATGGGATTAATCTATTTCGAATAACTTGAATTTGGATAACCTCCGACTTTTAACTCCGGTCTCAAAAATCCTTGGTAGTCGTTTCCACTTAAACCATTTTTCGCAGTGGCTCCCATCTCCAATCGGTCTTCAATCCTGCTTTGGAACTTCTTACGTTGTTTGTCCAGGCGACATTTTAACACGCAAGTTGCAATAAGACCACAAACTGAAAAAATTAATTGATAACTTAGTTAATTGCATGTAAAGCATGATTTTTTTCTCGATTTTTTATATCCTTTAGAAAAATCATTTTTAAAGGTGCTTGTAAATGATAAGGTTGATCACAAAGTGAAACGATTCCTATACGAATAAAAAGAGCAACGAAATGATGCTATATTATGCCTGAAGCGAGTTATTTAAAAGAATCTACACTTGGAATGTTGTAATTTGGTGCTAAACTTCTTGCCCTCAACATGTTTGGGCAACATTAAATCAAATTGAAATCCAATTCAATTTTCTTGCTTTTCCGTGGTTGTTTAGTATTACCAGAATATCGGGATTACGTACGATTTTCAAAATATCCCAATTGCACATTGACCAAATTTGTTTCTTACCTAGAATGAGGCAAAGCGCAGCAAGTACGATTGTGATAATTTGAAAAATCTCCAATTCTTTCTGGGTTTCTGCAACACAATATCAAGAATTGACATTGTTAAGGCAGAATTCAAAAATTTCGCCATTTATTTTATTTTATTTTAAGTGATTTGGGTTGATACGATTTGGGCCTTCTGCAGACAAAATCTTGAACAATTGCCGTTATCTATTAGCGGGTATACAAGTTAATAAATCATTGTAATGTGTCTTAAAATGTTCAAGTCTCCAATCGACTCTAAGATAATTGAATAGTGCAAAATCAATTTTCACGCTTTCACATGAAAATCATCGAACATACGTGTAATAAATGAACTGTTAATGTTACCAGACTTTCCAACGGTTTTTGTAATAGCTGTAGTAGTTGTTGTGGTTGTTATGGGTTGTGGTGTGGGTGAGGTTACTGGTTCAGTTACAGGTTCCGTTGCAGGTTCCGTTGCACGTTCCGTTGCAGGTTCAGTCGCAGGTTCCGTTGCAGCTACTGTTGTAGGAACAACATATGGAGCAACAAACACATTCATCATAGCTGTGTTTGAGATGGGGCTTACATTGTCCGAGTCATCGTAGGCACGTAGAGCAAACCAGACGCTAAACACAAAACTAGTTATAACACGCTGCTGATTAGAACATTTAGTTGATCAACATAGATCGAATCAACGCTGGTCGCAACATGAATACATTTTACAATATAAACATTCGCATTCACCAAAGACTTTGACCAACCAGGCACACTTAAATTCAGTGTGACTTAACAGCAAAAATTGTGCAACATTAGTACCAACAGCATGGGTAGATATTACTATTTGCAGACTGTGCGTTTTATCACCTTATTGCATCCCGATTTTCTGGGACGGCGATTAATTCCACAATCATTGTCTCCTGGTTCCCGGCGGGCCTTGGACTCAAGATGTCGCCGTCGGACACCATGTGCTTTGTAACAAGAATGCCTTCTTCAAAGTTGTTTGTCAGTTCGCTAGCAGAATTGTAGCTGTAGCGAATTTCGTAGGCTCGAGCTTAATAAAAATCGTATGTTACTTGTAAATCTTCTAGTAACACAGAAGCCCAATGAAACTGTTTGATTTCGTTATGCATATAGAGACAAATTATCTTACCACTGCAGTGCCAGGTATTTGAAAAATGATTGTGTTATAGTCATCGGTAGCATACCCAACACAATCAGCGGCTGGCAGTTTTAAAGGACAGTACTTTTCCTTTGTCGGTGAATAAAGCAATACAAGTGGATTGCAACCAGAAGCGTAGGCAAATGTAAACACTGTGTAGTTTCCGATCGTTGAATCGACAAGAACGGTCCCAGAGTAATGATCGGGTTGCAAAACTGTGAAAGACTGGCTGTGGATCTGTAATAAATTGCATCAACTTGTGTCAATTTGTTAGACCTGTGGGCAAAAGAGTTTAGTTTTTCGAATCACAATTAAGTTTGAATAATTGTTTTGTAAGTTTAGTAAGTTTTAAATTCAGATGCAACACAAGTTAGTTATTTTAGGCAAAAGTTACCCGGTGGACTTATTGTGAGCATAACGCATTCAGGCTTTGCCCTCCACTGAGGATAATAATGAAACAAACAAACAAACAAGTTTGCAGACCGTTTGTCTATTAAATGTTTGAAGCGCACTTGCTTAACAAAATGGCAAATACAAAAAATATTTTGGTGTAGATCGTGCTGGTTTTAAAGTCAATAGAAATACCTGGTACACTTGATTGTAAGGATTTCCATCATTTACATATGCAAGTTCTTTAAAAGGTTCAATCAATGCTCCAGTATCTGTCAGTTCATTAAAAAACCAAGTTCCTTGGGTTTCTTGTACCAAACTTTGAAGATCCGCATTGGCAGTTATTACACAAAAAATATGGAATCCACAATGGCACGCTAAAAAAAGACTGAAACTACAGACTATAAGTGCAAATAGGTCATATCCGATTAAAAAATCAATATTGGATTATTTATAAGATTTATTTATTAAAAGTTTTGTTGGATTATGCAGTTTATTTGTTAATGTAAATTCCCTGGCGAGTCTATGAAACTTTTAACGGTAAGATCTACCCATTTAAACGCGACAAACCACTATTGCAGTGAAATACTTTGTAACTACCTGCAGGCTGCACAAACATGGTGCCTCCCACGGTTGGAGGCATTAAATATTAAGTACATGATTTCGGAAGTTCGCTTACTGTTGCCAAAACAGCGTCTCTGGTATCTCGTACGTATGGAGATCGGTTTTCTACTCCGTCAGACAAAACTATGAGATGACCACCAGCTCCTGGCTCTCCATCGTCCTCTAGCACCTAAAGCATACAATAATTTTAAAGCTACAAACAAAGTGATTTGGTTGTGTTACTTTTATTTTTTATTAATACGTTTAACATATTTTTGAAAATGTAACCTGCAATCCATCATTAATTCCACAACCAATGCAAGTTCCTCCATTAGCCACTAGACTGTCCATAACAGTCTCAAGTTCTTGCCTTTTCTCATCAATTTCTACAAGAGGATGTAACATTTTCGAAACAGTTTGGAATTCCACAATTCCAAGTTTTGATCCGTTTGGTAAATATTGAGAGATAAACAACTTTGTTGCCGTTTGCATGTTTGCAATTCTATCCTAAAATGTAACTACGGTGTTGTATACAGATGCAAGCTTAACTGAACGGAAGTAGATTTTGGTGTTTGGAGCAACGAAATACTTGTCGTAAACGCAGGAGTCTTAGTCGTAAACGGCTGATATTAGAAAAATTAAATTAATTCAAAACGCACAAAGTGGACATATTGAAAAATGTAAAATTATTGACTTACTCCACCCATACTTGCAGACACGTCCAAAACCAAAACAAACTTCTCAAACGGTCTCGCACGAGCCACACTAAATGTCGGAGTGACGTCACTGATGGCGTCATTAGGAATGTCCCGTTGAAATCCACCGATGACCTCATAACGCTCCAAACACTTCTCATACCACACATTCGGTTTTGTTCGTTTGTAGCTTCAATGTTATGTGCATCGCTACTGCTGGTTGGTGAATTTGGATCAGAATCGTCGCAGAAATAAACGACCTTTGGCAGGACAAAAAAGCAATTTGTAGTATTGAATATTGTAGCAGTAAATTTAACTATCAGTGGTTTTTGTTTGTCAACACTTAAGCTGCATAATCTTAAATGATCTAAGGACTAAGACTTGTAACTTAGGCCCGGACATTTTGTTATGTTTTCTGATGTTTAATAGTCTTTGTATGAAGTTTTTACTTCGATGAAAATTCGGGAAAACTGATCTTTACCTGGTCTATAAACTGATGTGACATTAGCGAAGCGTTTATGTTCTGTGTAGCGTACGGTACAAAGATGCATCCTTCCTCTGGCAAACCATTGTAAGTTGGGTTGTAGCCACGAGAATTCCCTTGGTCATCGTAGTAAACAAACTCTCTATCGAGATCGTACTCGTACTCTATTATTTGAAAAAAACAAGTGCGAGTAATTCTGAAACAGACTACATATGACAAGCCCAAGCAAGTCTGATATGCGTTATTCGAAGCAGGGTCCAAAGATTTAATATCATCACATGCGCACAAGGCAACATGCAAACAAAAGTACTCTTGCAATGCAATTTATATTTAGCTTGGGACTATGTAGTTGCAACAGTTTGCCTTTCCTGCCGTAAAATTTATTACTTTATTACCTGTCTCCATGTAGCCCAGCAGTACAACACAACGAGTAACGATTGTGTGCTCATGTCTAAGTTTGATTGAATGGATGACACACAGTCAGTCGTATAACAGACAAACAATATATACAGAGCGAACAACAAATTCCTCTTCTTTGCAAAAGTTGCGTTTATCGAAAAAAATAAGACGAACAACAATAAAACCTAAATTTGTCCATATTAGGGCTTTGTCCTGGATGTGGTTACCAACACCAATAGCAAGATGTTAAATTACCTTGTGGCCTGGACTTTCTGCTTGCTGTCCCAAGAGAAAGGATCGTTGCCATCGGTCGGTGCTTCGTCAAACACTCCCCATCGAAGGTGCGCCCGCTCATGAACAAAAGCTTTGCCTGCATGCGGTTAGTTTAGTAAAAATTAAAAACAAAACCGCAATGCTTGGTTGCAATGCCTTGCTCGTAATGCAATAGACCTGTACTTTTCCAGATTAACAAGTTGATGATGATATCTTGGAAATTTACAAGATTTGTGTGACCAAACTGTTCTCCATATTTCCAATTCTGCAAATCCTAAAACTAGCACCAAAGAGCTGATTGCTTCAACGAAGCTGGGACAGAACACGCAAGAAATCAACGCCTCGAAACACAGCAAGCGTCGGCATGCCCCCCCCCCCGAGGCGCATCAAACACGCCTTTCGGAAAACGTGTGATTACTGGCAATTAATTGTGTTTGAAATGATTTGGGAGTTTACACGGATAGGTGGTTTGAACTAGAAATGCATTCAAACTACGCCTCAATTTAAAACGATTCAGTGTATCCCTAGTTTGAACCAAGATGATTTGTTAAGTATATTTTTACAAATATCCTTAAAAAATACCAACGACACATAAAAACAACTTCGTCGAATTCGTTTTGGGATGAAAAAGGGCACTAAAAAAACTGCGGAAAGGCAATACTTAGTCATTCTTTGGTTAATTTTTCTCGAAACAAGACAACCCATTTTGCAAGATTATGAGGAAGCTGTGCACCACATAGCCTCACCTCTTGGTCCGTAATCAATAACCACAGTGTCGTTGGTCAAATAAAACGGTGTGAAGTGGATATAGCTTCCCGGATCTCCACATTGTCCGTATTGCATAGTGTATGGGTTGTCTCCATACATTGGGTTGGGATTTGCGACAAGAACGCCCGCCTAAGTAATAAATTAGTGGCTGTTTGTAAATCACTTAAAACATAAAATTTACAAGAAGCCAGTTTTGCTTGAAGCCTAAATTACGTCCAAACTTCACGATTAGCAAGCACTAGCGGTACCCTGGTAGACTTTCATAACCGTAGATATCAGATGGCAAAATCCAGGTTGTCACTGTACATCAAAATATCCTAGTCTTTAAAAAATAGATAAAAGCGAATCTAAAAATAGATAAATACTTACAAAGTTATGACTTTGAGCTCGCGTGGAGTTGTAGGCTCCGGTTGTCCACGTTATGGGAACAAGAATTGTCACATTTCTAAAGTACGCCCTCTTGTGGGTAGCGGTAAACAGAACTTGTGAAGATTCGGTAATCATATCCTGCACGAAATAATAGCGAGATACAGATTGAAACTTTAGATAGTCTCAGTCTGTTCCCAAATCTGACGATATTGTTTGCAGGCACAAAATTGATGCGTTAAATAGACATGACAAAAACATTTATTTACTGGCTTTCATTTGCAAACAGTCGAACATAAATTTATAATAAAAATGTACAATAAAAAATATTCCCCGATGCAATTTCGCAATTTTGCATCGACAGACAATTAGAAATTTTGTTGACCTATCCACCTTAAGCATTTACTTTTAAGTTATATACAACTAAATTGTTGCAAGCATTACCTTTAATTGTTTCAAAAATTTTTGGATCTTCGGGAACATCGGGATTAATGGCAATGAGTAGACCATTATAAGCATTGTTTTCAAGTTTTACTTGATTAAAAAAAGCTTCACCTTTCAAAGCTTGCCCCAGCAACAGCACAAACGGAACAAAACCCCCAAAAGAGTGCATCTTGCGTGGCAGAGTGTTAAACTGATATCAAGAAAAATTGCTCAAGTTGGAAATAAACATTAATGAATGAGTCAGATATCCTGAAAAGTTAGTTTAATAAGAACTTGAAATTGTTGATTACTTGTTTAAAACATTTCAGATAGATCGAAAACCAAACTGAAAAAGTTTAGATACGCAAAACATAATGAAAAGATATCTACGATCCATCTATACCTGCTGTGCAAAATCAGTGCAAAATCAAAAATTTGCTGTCATACTGATACCACTAAAGTTTTGCCTTGACAAGTCTGAACAATAACGCATTTGATGTTTCACAAAGTCTGCAGCGCCACAATCTTGTCGAATATTTGAAGGGTAGAGGCTTGCACTGACACAAATCGATTATATTTACAATCTGTTTGTCTCATAAAGTTTTAATGCAACCACCAAACAACAATATTTGACCAGACAAAAGTTAATCTATTTTATCGACCAACAAGAAGTGCCAACACAAACCAATGTATCGTGTTTGTTTGCACGGGATACCAACCAACCGTTTTTAGTGCCAAGTGTAAAACGTTTACACGAAGAAAATCTCAGGCGGTTTTAGGCCAAACAGTTAAAAATGAATACAGATGATATGCGTTAAGTCCAAAAATGCAATTTAGACATGTATTACAGACTTAACCAATTTGTTGTTGAAGTTAAAAGCCAGTTTTGTAAAATTTTTAAACTAGTTATGTAGGCTACCGAATATTCGGCATTTTCATTTGACGGAATAGGCCATTTTTACAAAGATTCGGCCGAAAAATTTATTGCGATTTGGCCACAACGAAATCTTTTAAGAACACAATTTTAAGGCGAAAAGCGTGTTATTTTGCCTTATTAGGTGCCGCACAGTCTTGAAAACTGCATAAAAATTAAAATGGCGTAAATTATCATGAACTTGAAAGCATTGACGTTTTGCTCACTCCTGACAAAACGGCAGTATTTTAACTTTGTCAAACACCAATTTGAAAAAAAACCTGCTTTCAAATTTAAATACTTTAATTAAACTGTTAAAAACGAAACGCAAAATTGACAAAAAAGGTGTAAGGTAAAAAAATTGGCGGCGTTTGATTTAACAATGCAACAATTGTTCAAACAGTAAGTAAATCAATCAAGTAAACAAAGATTACAAATCATTTATCCTGCTTAGAATGACTTCAATATAGATTGTAGGCTTTTTGGAATGTGATTGATCTACTTCGAATAACTCGAATTTGGATAACCAACTCCGCCTCTTAACTCCGGTCTCATGAATCCCTGGTAGTCGTTTCCACTCGAACCATTTTTCGCGGTGGCTGCCATCTCCAATCGGTCTTCAATCCTGTTTTGGAACTTCTTACGTTGTTTGTCCAAGCGACATTTTAACACGCAAGTTGCAACGAGTCCACAAACTGAAAGTTAGTTTAAATCTGTTTGTATATGATAAAGTTGGTCACACAGTGAAACGATTCCTTAACAAATAAAATGAAGCATCGATATGATACTATAATCTGCCCAAAGGCGAGATTTTAAAAGAATCTACCGCCTAGGTTGTTAAAGTTTGATGCTAAACTTCAGTTCAATGATTTCAATTTCTGAAAATTGGGTTTGATTACGTACAATATTCAAGATACCCTAACTGCAAATTAATCACATTTTGTAACTTAAGGGTAGTTTGTCTCAAACTAAATGATAACGTTTGGTTTTATTTTGGTTGGAACGAAGTTGTGCACTTTTTGGTGCAAATTCGCTTGAATATGTTTCTTACCAAGAATGAGGCAAAGAGCAGCAAGTACGATTGTGATAATTTGGAAAATTTCCAACTTTTTCTGGGTTTCTGCAACAAAATATCAGAAGCTTGTTTATGTAAATTTTCAGCAAAATTTTCCGTTAAGACTATTTTTCTGATTTACCACAATCGATAATCTTTTTTCCACAAAGTTTTAATTTGTGTTTTATCATACAGTAGAGTTTTTTTTATCCGAGTGAAATGATTCGAAACAGTTTTTGCCTGTAAGTAGCAATTTTTGGTTTATATTATATGCTCCTAACTTCGATATACATATGTTTATGGGAACAAGAAAAAAGGTGACTTTGGCTTTTTTCGCAGCGAGGTTTGTAACCTCTGCATGATAATGGTGACAATAATCTGTATTACCAGCTGAATACGTTTAAGTCTTTGTAAGCTGTCTTGGAGTACCCAAGCCCTGTTCCAAGATTATATATTTGCAAATACCATCCTGGAAATCCTTAAGCATAACTGGAACTCGGTAAGGTTACCCGACTTTCCAACGGTTTTTGTGATCGCAGTTGTAGTTGTAGTGGTTGTTATGGGTTGTGCTGTGGGTGTTTCAGGTGAAGTTACTGGTTTTGTTGCAGGTTCCGTTGTAGGTGCAGTTGTAGGATCAACATATGGGGCAACAAACACGTTCATCATTGCTATGTTTGAGGTGGGACTCACATTACCCGAGTCATCAAAGGTACGAAGAGCAAACCAGACGCTGAACAAAAAAAACAAGTCGTTTTCCGAAAAATATTTTAATAGCGTGTATTTAAGAGTTAGGAACGGTGGCATTCAGAATACATTAATAGCCAAATATCTCATGTTTTATTGCAATATATTCTTGGCTTTACATATTTGTTACTCTTCCAATTGTGCTACATTATGTATGACCATAGGTATCACCTAATTGCATCCCGGTCGTCTGGAACTGCAAATAATTTCACAATCATTGTCTCCTGGTATCCGGCAGACCTTGGACTCAAGATGTCTCCCTCGGACAGCATGTGCTTTGTAACAAGAATGCCTTCTTGAAAGTTGTTGACCAGTTCTCTGGATGAGTTGTAGCTGTAGCGAATTTCGTATGCATGTGCTTTGAAAGTATAAAAAATACAATTCCAATGTTAATTTTATTTGGTGATGTGAGTTATGATATTCAGAGTTAAGTTGTAAAATAAAGCGCCACAGTTGCACTATTTGGAAGAGTACCAATTTGGAAATTTCTTGCAAAAAGCTGAAAGACACAATTGTTGGATCAGGATTTACTTGACTGGGAAGAGAGAAATTGGGTTTGGCCCGACAGGGCAAAACACGTCCAAAAAAAACTACTCGTTTTTCCTAGTGCTGTTTGAAAGCGAAAATTCAAACAGAATTACTTTAGGATCATGTATGGGTACAAATGTAAGGTATACTGACCAATTTGAACAATAACTTGCCTGTTCCGCTGTCGTAGTCCGAACCTGGAGCCAAATAAGTTAATCTGACTCCTCGTGACAAATCCTGATTGTCAACTTGTTCCACTACCAAGTCAATCACTTTGCCAGGCGGGAGAACATCAACCGTCGGATCAACCAATGGTCTGAAAGACCACAAAAATTTGTAAATACATTTTACACTACCTTCGTAGTAGATAGATAGAAACTGGACATAAGTCCTAAGCGATGCAAATAATGTATCTTTTACCTCTTTTCGTAGCAATTACTTGACTTTATTGCAGATTGTGGCTAAAAGTTTACAACAAATATTCTCCAACTTCTAGACAGACAGATAATGAAATCAGCATTTTCTTGAAACCGGAGTTCAACATTAGAACAGGAATAACATAATTACTAACGCCTGATTTAATTAAACAACAGGTGACCAACCCTGAATAAGAGAAGCCTCCTGGAGAAACAACTCTGGAGAATGGATCAAGATCAGATGTTGTCAGTTTATTATCATTTCCTGTAGGAGCAAGACCGTTGGGGTTTGGCACAATTGTTCCTGAATATCGAAAATATAAAAGCAAATCTGTGTCAGTAGTTTATGCCTTTCGGTCTTTTACCCAGCTCAAATAAGTTTTCAGACCAAACAAAAATTTAAAACTCTTTGCTGAGGCGGTTTGCGATGTGTCAACAGGAAGTTAACTCAGTTGAAGAATACAGCTATTTTCCTTTCTTATTAAAAACGGAGCGTTTAACATTTTTTTTCATTTCTTTTACCGTCGCTTCCAATGTATCCTGGATTGTAGGCAGCTGCCGATCTAGATGCTTGATATGTAGAACTGGTTCCGTTTCCTAACCCTGTTACTTTAACCTAAAATCAATAACATTGCACTGTTATTGATACCATGGTATGATTCCTGCATATCATTTCATGGACTTGATTTTCGAAAACGTGAACATACTGGGAAAAGCTGCTTCGATTGGAAAATTAACAATGCAAATTATTACCTAAACAAATGGCTTACCTGTACGGAATAAGTTCCTGCTTGAATGAAATCAGTGAAATATCTGGAATAAACACCATCATTCTTCCGAACATCAGGAGCTAACGCAAAAAATACAAAAACGAAAATATTACTCACTCCTGTTATTTATAACTTAATTAGGACCTGTAATATGCAATACCGTGAAATAAACCGCTAGTTGGTTGTACACAATTTGTTCAAATGTGTGTATTTTTGCCTACGTCCATTCCGGACTAAACATAAATTAAGCCTATTTACAAAAAATATAACAAGAACACAAACCGCTAAGAATCTGCAGAGATTCCGGTAAAACAGTATACAAACGATCGGAAATATACCTAAACCAGTGTCCAGAAGAGTCAAGCTGAACTTTTGTCCATTGGGTGAAGTTATTGTTGCCAACACATCAGCTTCGATCACTGGTGCGTATCCAATTGACACCTGCAAGATGAGCAAAAAATGTAAAAAAGGAAAAACGCACTCATAAATAATCTTGACGAAACAAATTATCGTAATGGTAGAAATCACTTTCTCAAACCAATAGTAAGAGAAACAAGAACTTGATGACAAAATTTGTCTATGAGACAAAGTCATTTTACCGTTGCATACACGACGATTGGTTCCAAGTTACTCGCATCAACTTGTGACATTCCGGATTCTACAACCATGGGAGGATTTTCCCTATTCGAGGCCATTGACGTCACAATTACGTCAACATCAGCGCTGTAAGACACAGTGGTGACGTCGAACACCCATTCACCAACCTGATAAAAACGTGATTTAAACAAGAGAATAAATAGTATCGGTCGACACCGTAAAAACGAGTAAACAAACTTTAGCTTATAGTGTTTGCTTGATCTTGAGCAAAACGTCACTTAACACAAAACTTTAATTCA
This sequence comes from Phallusia mammillata, assembly GCA_003260075.1. Taxonomy (NCBI): domain Eukaryota; kingdom Metazoa; phylum Chordata; class Ascidiacea; order Phlebobranchia; family Ascidiidae; genus Phallusia; species Phallusia mammillata. The sequence goes on along the minus strand of QLIY01000031.1, from coordinate 148,747 downwards.
GTCGTCAGTACATCACGACTTTTGTTGATTATCTCTGACAACATATGAAACGTGCCGAAATAATGATTTTCCGAATTAGCAAATTTAACGACGGTTCCGTTTTAGGTAATATATTACGGTGGGATAAAAGGGAACAAGTCGATTCAGTTGTAAAATATAGCCTAATTGGGCATTTAAGTTACTGCGCCTTAAAGGCCACATTAGATCAAGTTTGGGCTCTCACAGTGCTTTGTAATGGTAAATACACAACAACACTCAAAAGTTGTTACAATAAACACACATAGGATTATTTAATGTTGGCCAAAGAAATTTATAAACAAAAATAGTTTCATAGTTTTTGATAATAATTTTGTTTTGTTGTGCTGTTACAACATGAACAAGCTCTGGCCAGAAACCGAACAAAGAATTTTGAATGATGTGAATGAGATTTTTTTTATATGTTGCCACTACATTATCGTGTATCGGTCTGGATTGTAGTAGCCTACTTATGTAAAAAATATCGGTTTTTGGTATTGGATTGAATTCTGGGTATCAAGCCAAACCTAATTGTTGTTACTTACTGCAGCAGTTTCAGGAATTTGAAAAGTGATTGTATTAAACACGTGGTCAGTGGTGGCATATTCCACACAGTCGGAAGGTGGTTTTTGGGAGCAGTACTTTTCCTGTAATGGTGAATAAAGCAGAACAAGCGGATCACCAGCGGATAAGTAAGTAAACGTAAACACTGTGTTGTTTCCAATCGTTGAATCGACAAGAACACTACCAGAGTATTGTCCGTTTGGTGGAACTACGAAGGATTGGCTGTGGATCTACAAAAACTTTAGTTGTAAACCAAGCAAGTTTTGTACTTTCAAAAAAATAACAAGTTACAATTTTTCTCAGTCACATGTGGACGCTTTACACATAAAATAAATAATCAACAAAATTCTTTCCGTTTTGTCAGTTGCCAACGAATTGTTAAACATTCTGTGTAATAATAACGTACCTGATAAATTTTATTGTAAGGGTCTCCATCATTTACATATGCAAGTTCTTTAAACGTCTCAATCAAGGCTCCACTGTCCATTGCTTCGTTAAAAAACATACCTCCTTGCGTTTCCTCCACCAATTTTTGTAGATCATCGTTGACATAAGTGACGCCAAAATAAATTGAATCAATAACCACCTCCTGTAAAAAGTTGGTGATAAATATTGAAAAAATAATAACAGATCTTTATTTAACAAAAGGTTAGCGTTCAACTTGTGTGATGCTAGACCAAATACTCGTTGTTTTAAATTGATTATAGTTTTGTTTCGTCAAATTTTTGAATTTTGTTTAAAATAAACAACTATTGCATAAACACATTTGTATGCCTCGAACGAATCGTAAGTAATGAGGTGTATACCGAATGTACAGCATATATCCGGGTACATGCGACACTTTTGATAACTTATTTTGTTTCAAAAGGACCTGGAGATGTCACAGACGCTTTATGCTGAACTTGAAAAGGGTTTATTGTTGTAAAGTTAGCTCACCGCATCCAAAACGTCGTCTCTGGCACTGGGTACTGACGAGCTGTCCAATCCATCAGACAAAACGATTACATGACCACCAGCAGTTGGTTTTCCATCTTGCTCCAGCACCTGTAACATACAATGACCTCCCATTTACTGGATTCATGTGCCCTATTTTCCTAATATAACAAATATTATGGTAAAGTTCGCAAACATTATGGCCTTCAGCATTTTTTGTATCATTAAACCTTTATCCCTTCAATGATTCCACATCCGATGCAAGTTCCACCCCCGGAATTTAAAAGCGCAATAACAGCCGCTAGACTTTCTCTGTTGTCGTCAATAAGCACAAGATCGTGTATGGTGTATGCACTGGAACTAAACGCAACGATGCCGACCTTTGATCCATTTGCAACATATTGAGTAACAAACAAGTTTGCTGCAAGTTTCATGTCTTCAAGTTTGTTGACCTAAGAACGATAAATATTTTGCTAATTTTCACATAAATATGTGCAGTTTATTATGTTAATACAAATTTGACTTACTGATCCCATACTTCCAGACACGTCCAACACCAACACAAACTTCTCAAACGGTCTTGCACGAGCCACAGTAAACGTCGGAGTGACGTCACTGATGGAGTCATTGGGAAAGTTGGTCCCGTTGAAATCTTTCGATAGACTCATAATGCTCCAAACACTTCTCATATCACACAATCGGTTTTGTTCGTTTGTAGCTTCAGTGTTATGTGCATTGCTATTGCTTGTTGGTGAATTTGGATCAGCATCGTCGCAGAAATGAACGACCTGTGGTAGGACAAACACCGATTTATTGAAATTTTTAGCTGTTGTGGTTGTTTTTCAACACTACGGCTGTAAAATGTTAATTCATTAAAGGACCTTCAGAAACATTGGAAATTAGGCCTGGACGTTTTGTTATACTTTTCTGATGTTCAATAGTCGTTTGATATAGTATTTCTTTTAGTTTTATGAAAGTTTGGGTAAAACTGATTTTACCTCGTCTATAAACTGATGAGACATAAGCGAAGCGTTGATGGTTTGTGTGTCGTAAGGTACAAAGACACATCCTTCCTCAGGCAAACCGTTGTACGTTGGATTACAGCCTCGAGAGTTTCCTTGGTCGTCATAAAAAACGAACTCTCCATCGAGACCCAGAGGACATCTATGTACAAACAATTTTTTTTATTTAGCTCAAGATTTTTAAACATTTCTAGGTCAAATGCGTTGCATAATTTCAGGTCCTGAGCTAAAATTCTTCAAAGTGTCAATTCTTACCTAAAATTCTTTAAAAAAAACATTTGGCATAAAACCACTTGACGAGACACTATAGCAGCGGTTCTTACCCAGGAGACTACATAGGTAGTTGCAATACAACAATTCACCTTCCCTGCTCTTAAAATAGATTTTATTTGTTAGTTTCCCAGAACTAAAACAACAAAACGTAAATAGTGTGTATGCGACCCTCATAAGTTTTATCGGGTCGCATGAACTGGCGCAATCAATCGCATAAATGTCGAACCACAAGTGCCATGCAAACATTCCTATCACATGTTCTCATTTGTTTCAACGGTTGCGTTCATGTACAAAACAAAAGGATTGCGACAATAAATGCTAAATTTGTCACGATCCCAGACTTTTACTGAATGTAGTTTCCTACTTCAAAGGTAATATGTTTGACGAACCTTGTTGCCTGAACTTTCTGTTTGCTGTCCCAATCCCCCCCCCCCCCCCCCCCCCCCCCCCCCCCCCCCCCCCCCCCCCCCCCCCCCCCCCCCCCCCCCCCCCCCCCCAACACTCCCCATCGAAGGTGCGCCCACTCATGAACAAAAGCTTTGCCTTCATGCGGTTAGTAAAGTAAATGTTAGAAATAATGTTGTAATGTTATGTTGCAACCTTGCCGAAGATGTAATAGCCCAATCACAACCGGCTTCTTCAGTTAAACTATATTTATAACTATATCTTTCTCCTTAAGTGAATATACATAAACTACTTTACGTGCCCACGTAAACAGTTTGCAGCACAAAAATGCCAAATAAAAACCTTAATTGCAGTAACAAGAAGACACTGATTGAGACCATGGAAATCGTGTGGAGTTGCAACAATTAAAATGCAGAAATCCTTTATATTATTTCGACCGTGGTTCATTTTTTGGTTGGGGTTGATGATTATTATCAAACAAACTCTTTATGCAAACAGTGATAATAAAGTGACCATGCAAATAATTTTGACTTGACCTGACTTGCAAACTTTATCAAACCAACTTTTACAAAGTACAAAGATACCAACAGATTCAATCCGAGGTTTCTCACCTCTTGGGCCGTAATCAGTAACTACAGAACTGTCGGTCAAATAATTCGGAGTGAAGTGGATATAGCTTCCCGGATCTCCACATTGTCCGTATTGCAAAGTGTATGGGTTGTCTCCATACATTGGATTGGGATTTGCGACAAGAACGTCCGCCTATCACCAAAAATATATCCCGTGGATATGTATGAACTAGGTGTAAGTAAATTAAATAAGAAGCCAGTCCGAATTGAAACCTGAATACAAATGGGACTTCAGTTATTGAGAATCAAATTTTCTTTTTTTCCAGCTTAAACTGTTCGCTTTTAAATATTTAAGATTAACAAAAGTTCAATGCTGGGATCAGCCCTGAAGCGTCTATCTATGCAGACCACCGATCACGGCAAACCCATATATAAATTATTTTACGCCAGGCCCTTTACGCCATTGAACGTTATACCAGATCGGCCGGCCACCAAGCATTTCCACTTATGGTTTGGTTATATATGGAAATACTTGGTGACCCGCTGATCGCATTTAAATTCTGGTCCAACTATGATAACTTTTAAATAGACTTGTTAGTAGTCTATACGTAGGGATTTCCAATTGATTTTGCCTTAATAAAACAAGTTAATGAATGCGAAAATTCAGGTATTGTGATTGTACTTTCTAAAAAAATAGCTTACCACATCGTAACCTAGGGCACGCGCTGAAGTATAATTTCCGTTTGTCCAAGTTTTTGGAACAAGAATTGTCACATTTCCGAAATACGCCCTCTTGTGTGTAGCGGTGTAAAGAACTTGAGACGCTTCGGTAATCATGTCCTAAACGAATCAGTAAAATGCAAATCACCTTAGGTAAATAAAAAGTATATTCTAAGAATGCCACAGTCTATTTCTAAGAATGTTACTGATAAGCATATTACAGTCGAATATAAGTGAACGAAAACGGAAGAATAAAAAATTTTTGAACGCAAATTTTTTGGTCGATGATACTATAAAAATTTTATTGACTAACTTCACCTGGAGTATTTACTTTTAATTCATATAAACTTACTTAACTGAATGTTTCATCGAGAAGCAAATAATACCTTGATTGATTCAACTAGACTTGGATCTTCTGGAACTTCGGGGTTGATGGCAACCAGCAAACCGTTGTAAGCATTGTTTGTTAGATTTACGTTTTTAAACGTAGCTTCACCTTGCAATGCTTGTCCCAGCAAAAGCAAAAACGGGACAAAACCAAAAAGAGAGTGCATTTTTTACCACAGAGACAAACCTATATCTTTAAATGTTGTAATCCAAAATTTCAGACCACACAAAAAGTTGCTTTTCGAAACAGTTCAAATAATTGTTATTTTTTTAACCAGTTTCGACAAGGACTTAAAAAGTGGCTTGGTCTAATGCTGAACTGCCAGAGAGCTTATATATAACTTACCAACAATGAATTTTATCGCACAAGTTCTAACAATCGTTGTTACACCATCAGTGAAAAGTTTAATGTTATAGGTAATACTATTGCCCAATAATCTTGTTAAGGAGCAAGCTATACAGGCTACGAACAACGACCTTTTAAGCACTGCAAATGGTGCAACGGTCCTTATATACCATTTGTAAACAATTAATAACATTGGGGGGATAGCACTGACAAACACCAATTAAGTTTACGGTCTGTTCGCCTTCCATCATAAAGTTTCAACGCAACAATCACGTAACAATATTTGAACACGCAAGGGTAAATATACTTCAGCGACCAACGGGAAATTCCAACGAAAACCAATGTATCGTGTTTGTTTGCACGGAACACATGCCAACTCTATTTTAGCACTTCTTGCAAAAAGTTTGTGCAATGACTAAAAGCCGAAGCTGGTTTTAGTGCAATAGTGTTAAAATTACGTAGAGGCAAATAGTTATAAATTCTAAAGTCTAAAAATACCTTTTATCAAATATTTCTTAAGTTACGAGCTTGTCGTGCTTAGCAAACAACAGTTTAAAAATAGTTTTAAAGTTTTAAAAGTCCCTTTTGTAATGTAAAGCGCTTCTTCAGAATATATAATGTAATACAGCAGTCAAACGGGCGCCTACATGAGTGATAGGCTCACTTATATACTTGCAGTTTTACAAACGTGCACGGGCTTAGGGTATCTACGGAAGGGTGTCCAACACAAACAACGCACATATTTCTAAATTTTCTAGTTGTAAAATATTCTTTTCTGGTTCAGAATATTCCATCCATCCATCAGTTACAGTTATTTAGCCTCGCTTCATTTGCCACCTAATCCGTCTCCAGTTTCATGCTACCACTAAATGGGATGTAAAATCTTAACTACTTTTATCCGCCCCTGACTACAAGTATAACCAACGTCTGTGATCATATTTTCACTTTTTGCAGGTTAGGTAAATATTTGGAAATCCCTTTTTTCCATTCGCTTTCTCTTTCGTGTTTTACAATCAAAGAAATTAGTTGTGACCTAAAAGGTAAAATCAAATTGAAGCAACCACTTTCGGTTCATGCTAAAACAGATTTTGTGATCCTCTTAATGTATACATAGGACTGATTTGGACAATGTACACTTTTGTTTCGTTATTCTAAATAACCAAAAATATATTGAATGACGGTGTGCTAACAATTTAAATCGGACGATAAAGCAAAAGTTAATTTGATGTCATCATCTGTGGCAATGTTTGCTTTTAATATTCCAGATATATCGGAAATTCCCATTAACCTGATAAGTTTCTTTTTGCAATGTGTACATTGTTGCTACGTTCCGCTATGATTAAAACAGCGCTAATCCTAATGAAGACGTCAAACCATATTTGCTTTTTAATATTTACCACCTGGGAATTAGAAATTGAAGGTCAAAGTGTTTGGGAAATTTCTACGGGTAAAAGAACTCACTTTTGACTAGAAATTGTTAGGGTAATACAGTACTCGATCTTTGTCGGAGGGCTTTAAGTTTAAGTGTTTAGTAATGTCAGGATTCGTTGGCGTTAGTAGAGTGCACTGAATCGCTTTTACAAACTACAGGCAAGTTTTGTACATAGTGAAAAAACAAAGTTAATTTAGAATATCAAAGACTATTTTGCGGAATCTTACCAAACATGAAACAACTAGAGAGCTTGCTACTTTGTAATTTAGTTACATTTTAATGCAGAAGTTGCAAATAATATAATCACTGTTGTCATCGTGAGTGCGAAAGATCCTTATTTAAGGCGTTGGACATATAGTGCACCCACATCTGGCCTATATTCAAGATAAACCAGTGAAATTATTCTAAATAAAAAACGATCCTAATTTGACATATATCGTCATCGCAGCAAATATTATCATGTTTTATCCTGTGGTTATGTAGGAACTGAAAATGTCAATTAGGCGAAGCCTATATATTCCATGTAAATTTTCATTGACTGATTCTGTTACTTGGAAAATATTTTACATTCTTAACTATAAAATAGGAATGTTTTAACGTCTTTATTTACTAAATGACTTGTTAAAAAGTAGTTTATAGCCTATATCATTTACGAGAAAATAGGCGCAATGGAAATGATCTTCACCCCCCCCCCCCCCCCCCCCCCCCCCCCCCCCCCCCCCCCCCCCCCCCCCCCCCCCCCCCCCCCCCCCCCCCCCCCCCCCCCCCCCCAAAAAAAAAGTTATTTTGCGCATTCAACTATTATTTTTATAAAAGAAGCACTAATAGTATGCCACTAGAATACTGTCATACAATTATATCAAATAAACATCGTTGAATAAATTTATCACACAGGATTTAATCACTTTACATTCTGAAAATTTTTCGTGAAGTTATCAAAATGCAAAAAAATTTCGGTTTGTTGATCTTGATGCTGGGACTTGCACTGAAATGTGAATCTGTGTTCAATACCGTAAAACTTGAAAGTAATTCTTACCAAGGTTTACTTGTGGCCATCAATCCGGAAGTGGCGGAGGATTATAGAATCGTTGAAGCAATGAAGGTAAACGATCTTTAAAAAATTTCGAAATACTTCAAACAAAAACAAGAAAAGTTATTTTATCAAAAAACCGATTACTTGGCCCAATCTGGACAAAAGTTAGAACAATTTTTAATGTGTATGTGCCAATAATAAACTTGGTATTTTAGAAAACTTTCGAACAGTGTCAGCTTGACGGATAGTCAAATATTGTAACAGTATTGTTACTGTTTGAACAAGCGCTAATTGGCCATGTGCCAAACTTGGCTTTGTTATGGGGTGTGTGATTTTAATTTAAAAAGAGTTTGGTTTTGGCCTAATTGAGAGTTTGCTTTAAGTATGAAAGAAATTATGTTTTTGTCTGGTGTTTTGGAAATGGGTAGTACCTTTTGTTCTTCAGGACATGATCACCGAAGCTTCACAAGTGTTGTTTACCGCCACCCACAAAAGGGCGTATTTCGGTCACGTGACGATTCTCGTTCCGAAAACTTGGACCAATGACATTTACAACTCATCACACGAGGAGAGCTACAATCTGGTAACGGCATCCAATACTATTCCTTTTAGGTTCCATATTGTAACTAAATCTTAAAAAAACCTAATCGAGCAAGACTCTTTGTTTTTGCAAGCATTATGTTTTTAATAGGCGGACGTTTTAGTTGCAAGTCCAAACCCAATGTACGGAGACAACCCATACACTTTGCAATACGGACAATGTGGAGATCCGGGAAGCTATATTCACTTCACTCCGAATTATTTGACCGACGACACTTTCGTCAATGATTACGGCCCAAGAGGTTAGATCAATCAAAGAAACTAAATGTTTTTGTACAAGATAAAATACGGTTAAGTAATACACACAGTGTTTGACAGAAATATTTGTGAATGGGAATAACATTTTCTTCAACAATTTTGGCAACGAAAAAGGAATTTTTAATTACATATTCTGATTAAAACCAATGGATACATGATCAAAGGCTGCATTTAAAAACTCGATAGATGACCAAAGGCTGCATTTAATATTGCCTCAAAGATAAAACACTTTTTCATCTTAATAAGCTCTGCTTTTAAGCAAGCGTTTAAAATATATGCGAAGTATGAACATATAGCTACATGGACTTCAAACAAAATGCAGTTTTAAATTAATACGCTAAAATACGCAATATTTTGTAAAGGAAAGACTTTTGTTCATGAGTGGGCGCACCTTCGATGGGGAGTTTTCGACGAAGCACCGACCGAAGGCACGGATCCATTTTATTGGGACAACAGTCAACAAATTCAAGCAACTAGGTAAGCCGGAAATGACGCGTGTGACAATGTTGCAACATTGACGTGTTACGACTTTGCCAAATATTGAACTAATTTTCCACCTTGTTGATACAGTTGTAAATCTGTCAAAGGGTTGTCTGGTATCAGTTTTACAATAAGGTTTGTTTGCAAAGTGTTTAAATCACTTCGCCTTATTAAATGGCTGTTTGATTTAGGTTTGGTAATTAACTGTGCCCTATACTGCTTTTGTTTTGTGAAATATTTCAAATTAGTTTCACAATGTGTGTGATTCTTTTCATGTAGTATTTTTATTAAAAACCAAATTGCCAGCGAAATATAATAAAACGAAAATATTTTCACTGATGAAGACAATTATTTTTGTCGAAACGCCTGTTTAATAAAATGGATACGTTTTATTCTACTTCGCTGGCAATTTGGTTTTTTTGTTCAAGCTATTATTTAAGTCCGTTTTATGTAGTAGATATCATACACAATACGACATCACTATATTGACGTCAAATGTAGATAATTTTTACATACTTTTTAAGTTTTTGCATTTTAATTATTTTGTTGCAGGTGCCCGACTGGTTTGGATGGAATAAATGTATTTTATACATCTGATAATCCGGTAACATACCGAACATGTCAAAGTTCACGCAACGGTTTACCCGAGGAAGGATGTGTATTTGTACCATACGAATCACAAAACGTCAACGTTTCACTGTTGTCCCATCAATATATAGAACAAGTAAAAACTACCTTCTTTTTGAATTTCCCATCATGCTTTTTCTAAAATGCCGTAACCGAAAGAAAGAATTTTTGTGCAAACATTTTTGGATAACAACATAAATAAATTTCTGTTAAAATATATGTATACATTAAAATAAAAATATATGAAAATTATCAAAAACAAATGATTACCGTTATTTTTTTAATTCGAATCCTAAGTTTCATGATTAAATATTAACCTAAATCCATGCTGTACTTAACAATATTAGACTGGACCGATTTTAGACCTTTAAACAATCTACACACCTTTGAAATAATATGGTTGCTAACTAGATTCCTAAAGTGACTTTCTGACTTCAGTTGCTTAAACAGCAATAACATTTTGTTGTATCTCAGTGTTACAACCTTAAATGCTTCAAACTAATGATTTTTCTACTGAAGGTCATTGAATTCTGTGACGATGCCAATCAAACCTTACCAACAACCAGCAATAACAATGCACATAACACTGAAGCTCCAAACGAACAAAACCGATTATGCGGTATGAGAAGTGTTTGGAGCGTGATGAGGTCGTCGGTGGATTTCAACGGGACCAACTTTCCCAATGACGCCATCAGTGACGTCACTCCGACGTTTACTGTAGCACGTGCGAGAACGTTCGAGAAGTTCGTGTTAGTATTGGATGTGTCTGGGAGTATGAATGGAGTAAGTCGACATTGATATGACGCGGGAACCACTTTTCTATAAATCTTGGTCCTTTTGATTCAAGTGGTAACTAACTGAGAAATAAAAGAATAAAATTACATATTTTAACGTTTTTAGGACAAAATCATCAGTATGAAAAAAGCGGCAAGTTTGTTTGTTACGCAATTTCTTCCCAACGGTACAAAAGTGGGTATCGTGAAATTCGAATACACTGCAACAATACTACAAAATCTGGTTGTGGTCGACAATAACAGAGATCAACTGGCAAATGTTATTTCAAACCTTGTTGCCAATGGTGGAACCTGCATTGGTTGCGGAATTCTTGATGGAATAACGGTAGTGCTTGCCAAATATTTTTTTTGGTTTCCTTTAGATTACATAACAATGCTGTTAAACAATTATTCAATGCTTAGGTTCGAATGACTAAAAAATGGAAACATTTCTTTCACCTAAAATGATATTTTGATTTCAAAGGTGCTTGGCAGTGACGGAGAACCAGCAGCAGGAGGGAATCTTATTGTTCTTACGGACGGCGAAGAAAATCAATCTCCGATGGTGATTGACACCAGAGATGAAGTTTTAAATACGGTAAATCACGACATATTTATCTTGGAATTACTGCGTTTTAGCATTTTTTTTTCAAAATAAAGCAACGGTTAAAAAGGCAGTTTAATATATATTGATGAAGAAATGTTTTTAATCCGTTAAAGTACTCAATAGTAAACACGTGTTTTGCAAAACAAATCAGGAATAGTGTTTCAGCCCAAAACTTGTTTTTATTTCGACTGACAATCATTACTCCTTATTTTATTTCAGGAAGTTGTTGTGAATTCCATTTTCTTCGGAGTATCCACTGCAAATCAGGACCTTCAAGATTTGTGCGATGACACTCAAGGAGTTTGGTTCTTTAACGATGACATGGACAGTGGAGCCCTGATTCAAACGTTTAAACAACTTTCAAATCTCAATGATGGAGACGTGTACAACGAAAAGTTTCAGGTTTTAAAAAGATGCCTTGTTTCTTGATTTTTTTGGTTTGGCGTTTAAAACAAAACACAGTTTTGTTAAATAGTCTGTTTTACTTTTTCCGTTTCCGTTTCATCTATCTTCTACCACAAAGATACCTACTTCGAATGCTAATAATTGTTTTGTTTGTTTATTTTGTAGCATTCTTATAACAGTTAAGATAAACATAATTTTAAAACTGCCCTCAAGCGTCTACGCAGACCGGCGATCACGGCACACGTATATATAAATCATAACACCCCAGACCTATTAAAGGCGTTATATTGAATCAGCCCGCCTCGTATAACATTTTTTTACTTTATGTAATCAATCCAGATTATTTTGTGATAGACAAATTGCCTTATCTGCCTGTTTCTATACTCGTATTACATGTTGCAAACAGTTTCCAGTATTTCCAAATACTTGTAAATTCTGATGTTTAGATCTACGGCCAGTCGTTTTCAGTACCAGCTAACGAAATCGTAAACGGGAGCGTCTACGTCGACTCGTCAATTGGAAACAACACGGTTTTTACATTCTCCTATTCGTCCTACGATTCTCCACATGTTCTCCTCTATTCACCCTCGGGTAGCACATTTTGCTCCATGGTGCCCCCAGCGGACTGTGCTGCGTATGCGTCCGTTGACACCCAGTTTAAAACTATCACGTTTCAAGTCCCTGGAACAGCTGAGGTAACTGCAATAAAAATGTTGAAGTCAAAGGAACCAGTATACTTACCTGTAGTACCCTCACCCAGTTTGTTAGGGATAATTCCTTGTTTTAGCACTAACTTAACCATTGACATTTGCAAACGTAAACATAACTTTCTAAAATTTAATTCTTTTCGACGACCAAACTTCTAAAACTTGTTACCAAAATATAAAGCAACTATAAGCGAGACTCAACAACAAAGTCACATTTTGTTTTTGTGAAGGTGGGGAGTTGGGTTTTCAGCGTCATCACTTACCAATATTCGTCAGACGTTGACGTCATAGTGACGTCAATGGCGGCAAATAGAGAAGTTCCTCCGATGGTTGTGCAATCCGGAATGTCACAAGCTGACTCCAGCAACTTGGAACCCATCGTGGTGTATGCAATGGTCAGTGTTGGTTAAAAATAAAATAATGTTCATAAATAACTATCTTACAGATTTAAGGTTAAAAAATAGAAGCAAACCGTAGAAAGACGTAACAAATAAACATTTTAGACAATAAATTTGTAACCAATAGAAAGTTTAATAGAAAAAAATCCTGTTTTATTCATATACCGTTGCTAGTAACTGTTTTATAACTTTCTCATAGTTCCAAAGTAACACTACATGCTTTTAAAGTGTTTGTGGGCTTTTATGTTTTTGTGTAAAACCGTCAAATTTTGTTGTTCAAACAGTTAAAAAGACTAAGCATAAAATATTTATCAACAGTTATAAAGTTTGTAAAACCTGATCTAGCTTTCACCCACATACCCAAACCAGTTGTAGATTAACACAAAAATTGGTAAAATGTTGCCCAGTTCTCAATCACATATCTAAACCAGTTGTGGGGTATAGACATCAGTTAAGGTGCTAAAATGATCTAAATCTTTAAAGGTTTCTATCAACTACGCCCCAGTTTTAGGAGCAAATGTGCTGGCAACGATTACTTCGCCTTCGGGAAAGAAGTTCAACATCACGTTGCTTGACACAGGCTCAGGTATTATTCCGATCAAAGCTGTGCACAAGTTTCGCCCACTAACACAATGTTAAAATTTGTTAATTAGACCCAGATGTGCGTAAAAACGACGGAGTTTATACTAGATACTTCACCGAATTTGTTGAAGCTGGAAGATATGCAGTACAGGTAAAAAGTTTTGCATCCGATACCACACACGAAAAGGTGTAGTTGAAGATGTGTGTAGTTAAAGTAGCTAGCAGTTTGCATAACAATAATAGCCGAAACCGAATCTATATAATATGTAACACATTTAACGGCGGTTTAAGCCAGAACATCACAACAATAAGTAGATCCACCTTTATTGTTCAAAAACCTGAAGGCGAATGAACGCTCTTTAAGTCCCTCCCATTTTTTGCTCTTTTTGTACCCTTTATATCCTGAAGAGTGAATAACATTGAAGCTAGCCCATTAAACATAATTTTTAGGTGCAAGTGACTGGATTAGGAAACCAGACCATTTCTTCCACAAGTGGACCAGGATCAGCAGCAACGTACAACCCTGGGTTAGCGACAAGTGATGGTAAGTCTAAAAAAAGTTCAACACAAGAGCTTATAAATATGCAACCGCTGTACGTTTCCTATTCCAGGCACTGTAGTGACAAATCCTAAGGGCCCCACAGCTGCCGGAAATGAGGCTAACGGAGTATCCACATCAGATCTTGATCCCTTTACGAGAGTTGTCTCCCCAGGCGGTTTTTCTTACTCGGGGTTAGTTAACTATTTGCATAGCGTGATATTACCGGTAAAATATTTCTTGTGTGGCAGCGATAATTTCGTATCAAAATCATCACAGTCCGTTATGTCTTTATGTTTGATGAACTGTGTGCTGTGTGTTTTTGTACAATTAAACCCTGTGATAAGTCAAAGATTCATTGTCACCGCCACAAGAGGCTTGTTTTCAGCTTAGCTTTAGTCAGTCTACAGCAACTGTAGTTTGAAATATAAAGCCATACAAAAACGTTAGGTGCTTTTTAGACCCTTGGTTGATCCGACGGTCGATGTTCTTCCACCTGGGAAAGTGATTGACTTGGCAGTGGAACAAGTTGACAATCAGGATTTGTCACGTGGCGTCAGATTAACGTTTTCAGCTCCAGGTTCAGACTACGACAGCGGAACAGGTTTGTTGAGGTTTAGATAGAGTTTGTGCTGTAACAATTTGCCGATAAGCCTTCGAAAAATAAGCAACGTGATAGTTTAAATCATATCAAAAGGTGCTTAAATCTGACTCTTGCTTTGTATATTTGCATTGAAAGCTCGGGCCTACCAGATCCGCTACAGTTACGCTTCCTCCAGCAGCCTGACAAACAACTTTGAAGGAGGCATTCTGGTTACCAGCGCCATGGCAACGCAAGGGGATGTTTTGAGCCCCAAACCAGCCGGAAGCGATGAAACAATGGTTGTGGAATTAATTGCTGTCCCAGTTGACAGGAATGCATTAAGGTACAAATACTAAGTGCTCAAACTAGCCAATGTGGCCGGTGTCTTGTCAGCAGGGCTGTGGTGAGACTTTGTAGGTTGAATCAGCGTGCAATGTCTGCAGCTTATATACGAACAATCACTGTACAGATAAACGTTAAATCAATGTACATAATGATATTAACCTAATTTTAATCAATGTAGAAAGAAGAATACCCAACGTGTTTGTACCATTTCAGCGTCTGGTTTGCTCTACGTGCTTATGATGACTCGGGTAATGTGAGTCCCACCTCAAACGTAGCAATGATGAACGCTTTTGTTGCCCCATATGTTGAACCCACACCAGAACCTACAACACAAGTAGTAACTTCAAACGAAACGACAACACCACAACCCATTACGACAACTACAACAACTACATCTGTAACTTCTACTACTCCTAGCGTTAAAACGTCAGGTAATCAATTGTAATTCAGTTATTTTGTTTCGTTCGTTATGGAATAAGCTTGTTCTGCTAAGTGGTTTGTATCAGAATGTGGAAAATTTGAAAACTGATGCTGCTATTTATTACATCTGCATGTTTTGACAGACATTGACAATCAACTGAAGTTGTTTAAAATTCTCACAGCTGTTTTTGTTCTACTCACCATTATTCTAGGTGAGACATAACTAGTAATAATATATAAAGATTTGTCAAATTGTCCAGTTGGTAATGTTATAATTTGCTATGTTAAAAAAAAAAAACGTTTATCGATAATAACTATAACATTTTTTGACAAAATGAATGAACAACTACTGCTAAATAACAATATGTGTGTTTTACATTAATATATAGCCACAGTTCTCGTTCCCTACCAAGAAATATTCTTTTACGTAGTCAATTGATAAACGATGTTTTTAGCTTCTGCCCTAGTTGCTACTTGTGTGGTCAGCTGTTGTCTGAAGAAACATGGCAAGAAAGTGAAGACTGAAATGGAAAAACGCATGGAAAAACAAATGGCTCTTGAAATGGCGGCAGCAAGAAACAACCATAACGGGATTCGGAGACCAGAAATGAACTTGGAGATCGGTCATTCTAACATAAGCTATACAGAATAAATATTATTAAAAATTCTGCTTATTGTAATCAATGTTTTCTAATGTGTCAACTAATTTCAACAACCTTCGAAAATATTTAAATATGAATAAACTAATAATTACACACTTTGTTCGTTTTTTTTTTGTCAAACGTAAAGATCTAAAAGCAAAACATCACTATCGAACTTTTTATTTTGGGTTTGAGGGGTCGCAAAAAGTAACACTTAAGAGTAAACATTATGATCAGTTTAGGCACGTGATAAAGTAAACACAACGACTTTTTTGAGGCGTAAGAAACACATTGGTCTATCTGTTCAATCCTGAAATGATACATGTTTTACAAACCGTTTGGGGCAAAATTGGTCTCCATCTTTGCCGACTGGCCCTGAGCACCTGACACATATGCATACACAAAATAAAACTTGATCGATACTGGGTTCGACTCCGCGGGAAAAAAAACAATTTTAGTATAAGGTAACCGACAAAAGACATTACATTGGAGACGGCTTCTTCAAGGTATTAACATACTGCGAAACATCGTTTTCATCAGATACAAAACAGTGATAAACGCGATTGTTCAGTTGCTGACTGGCACCAAAGCAATGATAAAACTTCAGTCCACCGGTTAAAATGCGACAGATATTTAAGCATTAAAAGGACCGTGGTAAGGACGTCCAGCAGATGTTGTTGAATTTCTGAGATTCAAAATCATCGTTTTTTCTGATTGATTTCTGGGTTGGTACAATACGGTATCAAAACAAACTATTCACATTTGCTGTAGCTCGTTCTCAACAATACCAACCCGTAGAACACTGGACTTTAGTTACGAATTCAACAAGTTATTGTTGTTGTGTTGTGTCAAATCTTTTTGTTGGATGAACTTCCAAAATATGGCGATCTCGATTGACTTTCTGCGCGAATTGTCTTTCGCAAAACTCACATGAAAAAGGCTTTACAGTCGCATGTATACGAATATGCTTGGATAAGTCACCTTGCCTTTTGAAACAAGCATTGCATTCTGGACAAAAAACGTCCCAAGAAAGCATGTGGGCGTACCGAATATGTGACTTGACTTTTGCCTTTGATGTATATTTCTTTTCGCAGTACTTGCATTTGTACTCTTGTATGTCGTGTTCTGTCATGTGTCGATCAAGAGTGGTTTTGTTTTTGCATTCTTTTTCGCAAACACTACATTGGTGTTTCTTCTTGGCTTTATGCACAGTTTTCGTGTGAAAATTCAGTATTGCTTTTGTTTCAAAAACTTTTTCACATACTTCGCACTTGCAAACAGTTCGCTTTGGTTTCTTCACCTGTGCATCTTCATCTTTTTTAAAGCCAAATCCGAATTCGGACACATCAATACTATCGTTATTGCCTTCAGTATGTATCAGCATGTGAGTGGACAAATGAGAAGATTGTCGAAATTCCTTTTCACAAATATTGCACCTATAGTTTCTGTTGTCGGCATGAGTCAACATGTGTGAATTGCGGTCCTCTTCAAGGCGGAATGTCTTGTCACAAACAACGCAGCTATACGGCTTCCACTGCTGGTGAACATTTGTGATATGAATTTTCAGTTCAGTTTCTTTGACAAACTCCTTCTCGCAAACTGGGCACCTGGTAAGTTTCTTCGAACTAATCGATTGAACTCTTTCCACAATCTCTGGTTCATTTTCCTGCATTGTTATTGACAAACAATCAGTCACACCCAGTGAGCAAAAAACACACGTCAGAGGGTGCGATGTCACTCCAAACGTGAAAACACTGCGAATACTAGGATCCACAGCACAGCTTTCTAACACCACCTGGTGTAGCTAAAAAATTTTCCCCAACAAAAGTATTTCTTGCAAAGAAAGAAGGTCTGGGAAAGAAATCACACCTTTTGTTCTAACACTGGATTCCAAGCTAAAGTAATGAGCACCCTATCTGAATAAGGTGTTAACTAATTGATAAGAAACTTCTTAACACCAAAGACTGCATTGCAGCACAAATCCAAAACAAACAATGACTCGTTAACCAAGATTGCTTCTCAAAAACTTAAAACTCGTAAGGAAGTCTAAATGTGCAGTAACCTAATTGAAATGTGTTGCGAAATCATGTTGTGGACTTTGAATTATTTCCTGTCGCAGTTAATTAGGATGTAGATGTGATTTTGTGTTCTGATGTTTACTTGCATTAACAGTATGCTTTGTCCTATGAAGTGATTGGTCGTTGTTTTTGTGATAGGAATTGTGAGCCTAAAGAGCCAATCGAAAAAGCACCTGTGTACATTCTAAGCTTTTATCCGGAAGATGTATAAAACCGCACTGATTTATTTCAGCCTGGTATTTCCTTCTGTTCCAATTCTGCAATACACATTGGCGTAACGTATGGTTTTTTTCAGACGTAATAAACAAACGAGCCGAAGTGTAATACACCTGTGTAGAGTTTCCAGAAATAAAGCTCAGAAGCTTGGGAGGTCAAGGACAGTGGTACCTGTTATTTATATAACCACGCCATAACCGTTAAAAACATAACCTAGCACAAATGCCAGTATTTACTACATCATGCTAATATTTCAATGTCTGTGCATATTTTGGGTTGATTTGAATAAAAACAACCGATATTGTGCTATTTGAAGAATAAACCTTCATGTATAACAGCTTAATCTGCTGTGTGAAAATGCATGTTAGCCCCAAACAAAAATAACACTAACAAAGCAACGAAGCTACTTGTGGTGACGAAACTTGGCGAAAGCGCATTTGCATTATTGCTGGACGCTTGCGAAGTGAAATGAACACATGACTTCTGCCTTTGTGGATAAGAAAGTCTGGGCACCATTTCTGTTGGGGTTCGGGCTTAATGTTAAATAAAACAGGCTAAAAATCAATTCACGCTTTTCGGCGTATGTTTCTCTTCGTGGTGGGCTTTTTGCTCCCGATTTCAAAGTGGTTTTGGACCCTCTTATATTCAAGTAATCGAAGGCCAAACAGTCACTCGGACATTTAAAATCTACACACCACGACTGATATACCCAAGCCATTTTAAATGTGTTTTTTATCGGTACAGTTACCAGGTAGCAGATTTTGTGGATTGTCAAAAGGGTGGGTTAAGATAATATGTTTCAGGGACATATAGCTACAGAAAAAAAACAGATATGCAAATTTTTTACCAGGACAAATGTTAAAAGTGTATCACATAATCAGCATAAAAACCTTTAACTCTTTATTATGGAAAAAACAAAAGTTTTGATAAATTCTGGTCTAGTCTATAACCGAATATCCCTGTACACAACAGGCGAATTTAATAACCACTGACAAGTGGAATTAATCGATAGACCAAGCAACTTGACTAATTTGCTGAAGCGTTTCAAGTTGTGACTAAGAGCACTCAGACAAATTTCGTGTCATGTTATAAAATGCCCTCGAACATTTTTACCAAACGCAATATTTTGTTATCGACGAAGTTATTTTATGACAGTGGTTTGTCAACATACTGAAAAATTGTAACCAAATCTTGTTAGAAGTGATTTAGCGTTATTTTCAAGTGCTAGATTAGCAGCAAAAAGCCAAAATTATCGATTTCCGAACATAACAGTATGTGTTTTGTCAACATTTTGGTGAACAGAAATCGATAAAACAAACAAATTTTTAAGGATTTTGCTTTTATTAAATCTACTTTTAAAAGCCGTGTCTTGTGTACATAAGGAATCCTTGCGTTGTGCATTTCATTCTACTGATTTTGCACTATATTACATAGCAAGGGAATAGACAAGAAAGTGGGAGGATTTAATAAAATTGACAGCCGATTGGTCGACTGCTTTTGGCGTTCTGTTTGCTGTTGTTTTTTCGCTGTTCAGCTTATACCGCACACTGATAATGCTCGGGTGCAAAGCAATGTCATCACCAATCTGAAATAGCAAGCGAAAAAGAGAATTAAACAAATTTACCGTTTTTTCAAATTTTGTAAAAAGTAGCAAAAACCGATCTGATATTTTTTAAATCTTTTTAGAAGAAAAAAACAAACATATTGAAAATTAGTCAAATTGTCAAAACATATTTTGCTGCCTAGTTATTATTACAAAGTCGACTGACAAGATTAACTGAACAAACAGAATTGATCAAAAAGAATGAAAATGTCCGACCGGGGTAGTAATTCAACAAGTTCCAGCGACGAAAGCGACACGGCCGATAAATCGGCCGGGCATCGGGGCTGTAACGGCGCTGGAGGAACAAAACAAAGAACCTTTCGAATTCCTTCACATAGTGAAAATGTTCTTCAGGTATTTGTTTAAATTTTATTTGCCCCGCAGCCCCATTTTGTGACACTAAATGCGCACACCAATATCTCCAGGAGCTGGCCTAATAAACCTCTTGCATTTTATATGCAGTTCTGAACGTCAGTAAGGTATTTGTGGGACATTTAAAGATATGTTAAGTGCTTAATATGTAAAGTAAACCGTTAAACCATTTCATGCTTTTATCAAAAGATCAGCGTAGCACGAAAACGGTACTTATAGTTTTAAACTATATCGTCTGAAAGTGTTTCTTTTGGTATGATGCATTTTATTACGTGACAAATCCGGATTAGGCGAAATAAACCACACATTTACAAACCCACTTCATAACCTTGACAATTGGTTCCACTTTAGCTGATAAAAGCTCTCAATTGCTCATGATAAAACAATGACATTGTCGCAACATGTCAATCATATTTGCACACTTTTAAAATGGCAAACATCCAGCGATTTATGCCATAAACTAAAAGACGCGATTGGATTTGAATCCTTTAACATGTCTCATTATAGAAACTCGGTACTTAAGTGAACACTACTTAAGTGAAGGTTTTTTGCGAAATATGTTAAGTTTGACTCGAGTATGATGGTTTATGCTTCTAATCGCAAAAGGATGTTGACTTATACTGCAAATTGTGATTGACAATTGTATTCATAACCTTAATAATTTGTAGCAATACGACTTTTCTGCTAACGATTTAGTAATTTTATTCGTTACAAATTTACGACACCTTATTGTTCACAAACGCTAACGTCTAGACATGGTGTGACTAGTATTACTGCTTGCTTGGTCCCAAAACTAGTAAATTTAACATCCCTGGTGTGTCCTCTAAACAGTTTCAATTATAGTTGAGAGTGACAAAGCCGGGTTTGCCGATCAGCCGTGAGTAACTGCCCAATGTTAAAACGTTATGGAGCGCAAAAGTGGAAGGTCTGCAAAATGGCAAAATTCGCTGCAGCTACACCGTATTATGAAGCGCTAAGTAACAGGAGCTCACAAGAAACTCAGTTTGGCGCAGAGTAGGTACCACGTCTGAGGGGGAATGTTAGTCGAGTGGGCCCCCAAAACTACCCACCTGTGTCTGGGAAAGGTGGGGTTCGACAAATAAGTTTTTATGATGCCATTAAGTTGAAACTTAAGTCACAATATTTGAAGCATACACATCTCAAACACATTTATCTTCAGGCACTGAACCGTCAAAGATCCAACGGAGAATTTTGTGACATAACAGTTCTGGTCGAGCACCAACGTTTCACTGCACACAAATGCGTTCTGTCGTCCAGCAGCACATATTTCAAAGGTCTTTTGTCCAACGATAACGACGGAGTATTTCTGCGTCACGTCACTGCTGACAGCTTCCGTGCCATTTTGGATTTTATGTACACCTCCAAGCTCCAGTTGGATTCGACGGCGGTTCACGACGTCCTGGCTGCTGCCAAGTTTCTGCAAGTCAAGGGAGTCATTTCAATTTGCTGCAGGTAAGATGAGTAAGAACACAGTAATTGCAAAATAAATTAAGTACAATTAACCTATAACCCAGTTGTTCGATTTCCTTTTCCCCCACAAAATGTTTGAGACAACTCGATATTGTTTGCCTTTCAATGCATACAAAATTGGCATTTGACACATTGTTTGCAGTAGGTAAGAGTACAACTGATGCAAGTAGCTTACATATCCTACTTTTCAAATATGTTGACAAGCTGCAAAACTTTTTATTTCATAATGTTTACAAGCTGATGGACTTGTTTCGAAAATTGCTTACTTTGTGAAGCCTTTTGTTTGTTTAAAAAAACAATTAACTGACCGTATTTTTGCAATTTATTTTGAACTTTTATTGTTAAATGTATCATACTTGATCCTTAAAGGTACTTGGAATCTCAAATTCGAACCCTGGCACGTGACTTGGACGAGCATGCCCCCAGCGGCAAAAACGCGCAGATGATTTCTGTGGACGTCGACTTTTTCCAAAACTCACCCATCTATCAGCAACAACAACAGCAGCCCCCACACATCAACAGCTACAATCCTAACCAAGCATCCTACGTGCCTGACGTCATTATGACGTCACCACGCGCACCCTCAATATACACAACCGATCATAATGTTGCTCAGCCTCAAGTAATGCAAGCTTCACCACAGCCATTATCGTCTTATTTACAACCGACAACCACTAGTGTGTTTCCCATGGCACCAGCGCACAATACTGAAATACCTAGCCACAATGGCTACATTGCACCGAACAGATTAAGCAATATTAACGAAACTCCGCAGTTTCAGCAGCCAACGGCTTATCCTGAATCTTCAGTGTTTATTCCGGAGCAGCACCAACCGACGCATACAATTAATCCACAGCCGCCGCGTCAGATTCCAGTATGGCAGCCAAGTCAGGACTTCACACAGCAAAGTTACTTCCCGTATGCTGCGCGGGGCGGAGGAGCAAGGCGCAGTTCTTTGACCAACGCACCGAACCCGTTTAGTTCACCACGCGACCAGCTGCCATTGCCACCAATCATGGCCAAGAGGGCAGTTCCTGGGATTCACTTGTACAGCTCCCAATCCACTGGAGGCAAAGGAAGACGTCCACATCTTCAACCGCGCAGAAAGATCAACCACGGCGCAGTAAGTGATACTCGCTCTATCAAATACACCTTTCCGCAACCTTCAACCTTGCCTAAGAGCAGCACACCAAAGCCTCCAAGCGGCACACGATCTCAGCTTGGGGAAAAACCCACCCATGACCAGGTTATGTTGATGTCCTCGGCACGAGTAGCGAAAGTGGGGAGGCACCGAACAGGGACGCCCGATACTGTGTTTGCTGTCGAAGCCGAAGATAGATACTGGGACGCAATGTCTACACCTAGACAGTAGTTTCTGGGATTTTATAACAGTATATGTTGTTCTTGTAAACAACGAATAAGTTAAATAACCGCTTTGTTGCACTGAATTCAGGAAAAACGTTGTTCTAATTTGATTACTAATTTAGAGTAGCCCAAAGGGGCTTATCAGTATTGGGATCTTGCCTAATACTTGCTTTTGTATGTTATGAAATGTCTAAAACAAGACAAAAGCAATGTACCAGCAAAAAATACCAATTCATTAACAAAGGGTAAACCACCCTGTTTTTTGTATACATAGATCATACTTTTTATTTTTTGTATTTGTATCTCTACGTTGCTCAAAAGCCAGGTCGGTTTCCCTATGGCAACGAGTTAACTTTCATTGCCTTGCTTTTTTAAGAGCTCGTCCATGTACGACCACAGTCGCCACAAACACCGCTGATCTGCCGTCTCACTTCGACAGAAAAAGTTCACATGAAGGCAACAGGAGTACGTTGCAGCGAAGAAAACATCGCTTTTTAAAACTCTAATCTCCCGTAGTATAAACCGCACTGCGCAGGCTGGTTAAGTAGAAGTAGAGCAAATGGAACTGCGGTAGACAGTTCGTACAACTTGCTGCTTGCCTTAGGGAAACCGTCCCCGTTAATAAATTACAGTGTTTCAAATATTCTGCCTTTGTGCATGTATTAAAGAAGTCCACAAAATATTTAAATACTTACTGTGGTTTAATACAGAAGTGCAACGTAGTTGATTATGGTGTTGTGCTCAACTTGCCAGTGAAATCTTACTTTCTTTCTATTGCTATTGTGTCAACCTCTTAAATTTTAGAGTGAATAAACCAAACACCTTAATAATCTGTGCATAGACAAAAATAAGGTGACTTGCTTCAAGTATATGAACCAACTTGTTAAAAAAAGAAAACAGTACGCTTAACAGCGTTAGCAAGCGAATCAAATCCCTAACGCAGTGGTGGCCAAACTACGGCCCGCGGGCCGCATCCGGCCCCCAGTCCTGTTTCATCCGGCCCGCCAAACACCTTGCCTGGTTTTTTTCCTGTTCAAAATTTAAAGGCTTGTTCAAAATTGTGGACAGTTGCATTTATCTCATTGATATATAAACCTTTTATTAAATACAAGTGTAAACAATATGGTGTTATTTATTGTTATTCTACTACAATAATATATATTTTAATAAAGATGGCAACCAGTTACGACAAATTTTACGCAAATCTCATTTAATCCGGCCCTCCAGTGGCAAGACAGTTGCAAATTTGGCCCTCTGGTAAAAAAGTTTGGCCACCCCTGCCCTAACGGAATAGCATTTTTTTGATCTCCCAAATAAACCACTTAAAAGCCGACTTCTACTTTGAAGTTGTGACCACCTTTTCCCTATAGGTGTTCCACAAGGACCGCTACTAGCCCCATTAACACTATCGATTTAACAATGCCAGTGTCATCACGAATAACTGATTCCGCCTGATAAACTGTTTTCAATTTCATGTTGTCTCTCTTGTGGAACATTTTGATAACCGGAAACTTGTAGATGTAGGTCGACGTTTCCGGAAGTGACGCTTCGGAGCGCTGATGCAAAATCCTGCACGAGGTATTGTGGGAAACACAAAAGTTTAAGCATTTACCTATCGACGTTTTGAAAAACCTTGAAATTATAACAAATTACAATAGTCCGTAAAAGAGTTTACCTTAATTTCAGCGACCGCAGCACTGGCAGATATGGTTGTTATTTGGTCAGTGGTGTAAACATCTTTTATGGTAGCATGCCGTTTCGTAAGTTCGGCTAAAATTGGGCTTAATTGGGATTCCGTAGTTGTGACCTAAAACAATTTTACGAAAAACAGTTTTTTTTGAAACAAAATTGGGTTAAAAAGACTTAGCGTCAAGGCACAAACATACTGAAGTGAATTATATCACATCTTACCAAACAAGAAAGTACGAAAAAATGTTGCACCGTCACAATCTGTTTAAGTCGAAATGATCTAATAGTAAGTGATTCTCCTTTGCCTTTTATTTTTAACCCAGGTTAATAATACAAACCCAGACTATACCAACTGGCTTGAATCATTTAGGATTGTAAACAGTTCACTTGCTTTAATCTTATTTTAAATTGGTTTGAATTAATCCTTTGGGGACCTATTGGGTTTAAACGAATATCGCATTTGTTCTTGCGCAGTAAAAATGGCTGGATTAGACCCAACAAACTTTGCAAGACAACATCATGAAAGCAAGAGACCTTACCAATTACCTCAATATTCATTACAGGTTCGACTAGTTGACAGTCTGCTTGTAGCAACGCGGTACGTGTACATTTTGCTGCAGCAGACGTAACAAGTCCGAGAGGGCAATTTCGTTTTACTGTCAATCCAAGTAACTTCATTTTTGCTCCCATAATAGGAAAACCATATCTTGAACCTGAATAACAAATTAAAAATTCATTTGGAAGTAATTTTTTATTATGTAAAAAAAGACCAAAACAGTTTTGGGCATAAATAGTCAACATAATCAATTTTTCAAACAAAAAAATTCTGCGTGACGATTTTTCGCTGTCCATGACGATTTGCATCGCGGTAAAGAGTAATGACGGATTGTTACTTTTTTAGGTTAGTTCAAAACGCTTACGGAATAAAGCCAAAAGTGCACACTTCAACCTGCATTAATCCTATTACTGTAATGGTTTTGCCCAGCAGGAGGGCACCAATTGACTAATTGTGGCACTATCTGTCGTGTGCTACTCTTGATAAAAAGGCAGGAGGCTTTGTACATTTTAGTTAAAACGATGTTTTTCAACCAGCCACTGTGAGAGATGCCAATGATGTCGCAAACAAATCATTTTAGCAAAGAGAAACAATATCATCGTATACCGACTTGATCAGGAAATGCAGGTGCGCATGGCAACGCTTTGTTTGTTACTAGTTTTGTCCAAAAAATCAATTTCTATGAAAGCGTGATTTCGTTTTTAAAGTGTGCCGTGATAAAAACGAATTAAGTATGTTTAGCTGCCCCAACTTGAAGTTAAAAAAACACGGTTTTCAAACGAAGAAAAAAATCATAGAGGAGATTGAGATGCTAAATTCAACAACAGCGTACAGCACGCCAAATTAACAAATGCTAATTTAATAGTCTCCGTACAATGTTTACTGGTTACCTCGTTGGCATTCCTGGTGAATTCCAATGGCTGCAGCTTGTAACGCTTGGGGGGAAACACCGGTTGTTGTGCCAAATGACTTTACGTCAGATATGATTCGGTTTTCATCAACAGGGTTTACCTGAAGTGAAACTGCAACATCGTGTTTTCTTCCTTGTATGTTTCTTTCAAAAGTTTCTGTCCAAAATAACAGTTTTGACTGTTTGATCACATGCATAGGCGCCGAGTAGGCGGTGGGGGTTTGCGCCGCCACCTCGAGTTTGTAAAGCACGGTGGCGGCCACCGTGAAAATTTTGGATAGTTTGTAGCGGTTTTGTAAAAAAACATCGTTAAATCTGAAGAAAATTGGGAATAATTTTGCTTTCAAACTAGCGTGCTGGCGATACAGCCAAAAAACGTGGCTTAAAACTGCAACCTGTTTTGGTTAGTGCCTTGTTTACGACGTCAAACACAGATTGTCTGCCAGTGAATGTTTGACCATTATTGTGTACAATGCAAACGTGTTGTAACAAATGGTTATCTCAGGTGATATGAAGAAGCAACAACTTGACGAATTTTTTTTAAACGTTGCGAAACCAATGACAAACCTAACAGCAACGTGTTGCAACTGCCGCTAAATATTGTTTTAAACATATCGTTTTCTTCCGATTTTGACGAACGTAGCATTCTACGGAAAGTTTTTGGGCTTTGAATTTAAGTTCTTGTGGTTGTACGCATATTTTACGTCCGCAAGCTTGCATTTTTGTAAAACTCGGCGCCTATGATCACACGTATGCAAGGGTTTTAAGCAGGGTTGCCATTCCGTCCTTATTTCTAAGATTTGTTCTAATTTGGAAGAACAATATCTGAGAAAAAAATATTGTCCTTTCATCTAAGGACTGTCCTTGCTTTTGACTTGAGTCCTTATTTTCAACAATTACAAGTCAATTCCCTGCAACAAGTAAAAGTAAACCTAGATCTGAACTGTCGTGAGATGCCTGAAGTATTTTCTACGAATAAGGAGTTGATGGGACATACCGCAACTGGCCAAAAATATGGCATGTAATATGTCATAGCTCGTATAAACGCAAAGATTTGTTTAAAAAAGTTTGTTTCGTTTGATACAAAAAAAATCCGTTGTTCTTTTTTGGGGTCCATGTCAATGGCAAGCCTGGTTATAAGTCATGGTAGGCTGCTCAAAATAGACGGTGACGTGAGCCGTTTTGTAATATGTATCATGTTTGCAAGCAAAAATTTCTAGTCATTTCTAAAACGTAGTAAGAAAGTTAGCGGCACAGTAAATATATTAAGACGCCCTTTTCTAGCAGCTTATGATGCTAGTACAAGCACCAACAAATCACAAAAATAAATTGGATATAATATTTCTGTATATAAAAAGGGAAAACAATAGTATTCTAAAAAATACGATTTAACGCTATTGTTGCATTTGCGGACTTTGGTAGTCAAGTCATTCTGACTGAATCAAACTACAGTACTGTATAGTCCTTAGTTAGAATTTAATTAAATAATACATAACATTCGGGTAGTGAGGTATACACAATGGTAAAGGCTAAGCTACCTTCAACTGTGGTCCTACAAGTGGGGATTTCCCTGTATGCAACTCGGACTTCACCAATTAGAGCTTTTATGCCCAATTCCTTGCGAATTCGGTCCACTACAATGTCGAGGTGCAATTCGCCCATTCCACACAACAAGAAGCCGCCATGGTCGTTAGCTTTCACACCGATTGACGGGTCTTCTCTTGATATCATTGCCAGCGCTTTCTCAAGTGCTATGAAAATAACATTACATCAAGTGATTTACTATGACACAGCAACAGAAGGACAGATAACTGAGGATTTATCAACATTGTAGCACAAATACCGTTCTGTTCTATAGATTTTGTGAGGACATTTTTTAGTAAAACTACGTTTTGTTCGGATTTGTACACGATTTAAATAGGGCATTGCTCCGCAACCTTTTTCACGCACGTTGCACCATAAAAGCTTTAAATGTTCGGAGCAAAAAACATTGTCTCTACGTTAGTAAAGGGCCGTACTATTGGAACTTTTTTGTAAAAGTAATATATACAAAAATATTGTTGTGCGTTTATGCCATTTAATGTACAAAAAAAAGTTGCAATGTAATAAACGAGAAACGTGTATACAGTGTAGCAAAGTAAAAAAAAAACAAGTGCAGTAAATTACTATTCGTGAAAACAGCAAAGCGACTTTCACTTACGTTCCTCATACTTCATGGAATCTGCGAGAATGGAACGAAAAAAGACTGGTTCGGGAATAGGAACAGCTGCTAGGACTGCGGGAGAAGAATCTGCACAAAAAAACTGTTAGTTACTTGATCTATCATATATTCAACATTTAGTCGACGAAATGACATGTCTCTGTTTACTTTTCGAAGCACAACGCTTGTGCAAACATATATATTTATTTGTCTGCTTTTTTCGTTAAAGTACATCTTTTCGGTGAATGCAGTATTTTTGCCTTCACTAACACATCGAACGACAATTTTATTTTGCAAGCCTTCGCTGAATACCTTTATTCCTACAACTGCATGCATTATGCTTCGATATTTATTACTTTGTATTCGTTTTTAACGAGATTGCAGATTGACGAACAAAGGTTGAAACCTTACCAGAAAAGGTACGAATAAACGCAAAACAACAGATGGGTAGGAAAAAAGTATATTTAGCAAGAAGAGAATAAAATCTACAGTCAAATTTAGGTCATGTATTTGGCAATTAAAAGTGTCGATTTTCCACCAAAAATATATAATTCTGGTTCTTACCGGTGTTGCGGTCGTCATGGTGTTTCTCTGCTTTCAACTTTGCTTCACCATAAGCTGATTCGGATTCCACTATAGTGTCCCCAGTAACAGTTTGCTTCAATCCACAAACAATACCTATTGAGCCCTGCGGAATCTCACCAACCTCCTGGTATTCATCCGCGTACACCGCCAAAACACTCGACACCGACTCACTGGAACACCAAAAGGGGAAAAATGAGTGGGGTGATATTTTGTGAAATAAGTGTGTTTAGCGCAACTTTGCTAATTATTATATTAATCTGTATTTGTTTGACCCCCTTTATCCAATTTTGCAACATATTTTAGCGAATGTATTTTAATATCAATTTTGTGTCGCTGACATAGTAATAGAGAAGCCCTGGTATGAACAATATTTATAAATGAAATGCCAATTAGGGGGCAACCTCTTAATGCAACATAGTACCAAGTAAAGCAGTGTCATCCTGGTAGGAAACCACAGGTTTATAAGAAAAGGTGATCTTCCAAATTTTAATCGTGCTACTCACCGACAAGATTTATTTGGGTTATACAGCTTGCTTTTTGCTTTTAACTTTCCGCTGTAAACTCGAACAAATACAAGAGCTCCATAGCGCTTGTCATGGATAATTTTAAACGCCATCGCCACTAGATTGTTGCTATAGTAATTCCTGTAATACAAAATGTTGGCTAAAATCCTGCTTCAATGTCCATGTAGCACTGCATTACTAGCACATTATAGCCACACAGAAAGAAATTCAAACAAACTAAAAAAATGACTTTGATTGCAATACAATTCTTGTTTGACTCAATTGTGGCAGTCTGTATTAATAGTTTGGTGCTGTAACACATGTTTTAATGTAAATAAAACTGCATCAGATGATTTTGTGTTCTAGCAACAGCTCTTACTGAAATATGCAATTACGACAAAACTATATTAACTGATGATAGACTACAGGTTAGAATGAAACGTATTTCTAATTAAATTAAATGTGTGATTAATAAGAATCATATGTCTTCCATTAGGCCAGGGTATAAAACACTGGCAAGTAAAAAAATCTTATCTCTTAGTTTAGTTAAAGTCTAAAATGCTAAATTTAACATTCTAATAGTTTGCACATGATAACATAGCTTAGACTTACATGAAAGGGTGAATAATATCAGTAGGATGAGGTAAAAAGTTAACAACAGCATCTAGAAGTGGTTGAACCCCAATATTTTTCAGGGATGTTCCACATAGTACTGGAACCACATGATTGTCGATAGTCGCTTTGCGGATCCACGTTTTCAGTATTTCAGCTGGAAAGAGTTTTACTTCTCCGGCAGTCGGCCCGTCCAACCATTCATTAGCAACTTCGTCATACAACTCTGCAAGCTATTAACATGAAAAGATTTCAGTAAATAAACTAGAAGGGTGGCTTAGCACATTTTGTCATTGCACATACACTATAATCTATTATAAAATGGTAATACAATTCCTACACTTATTTTACATTGGGTACCATATTAGCCACAGTCATTTAAAATGTTAGTTGTTTCTGCAGGCCGAAACTCATGGGTCCCCACACATGCAAAATTGTAAATACTGCATTTCAAGAGATTTCAAGAGGTTTTAGGGTAAATCACTGTGATCAGTAATGGACTTAAACTAGAAGGGTGGCTTAGCACATATTGCCCTTGCACATACACTATGATCTATTTTAAAACATAAATATATTTCCTATGCTTATTTTGTATTGGGTCCCATATTAGCCATCGTCTTTTATAACCTTGGTTGTTTCTGCAGGCAAAAACTCATGGGTCCCCACACATGCAAAGTTGAAAATAATGCAATTCAATAGATAACAATGAGTAAGTTTGGTATTGTGAAGACAAACACAGTGATTGGTACTGTGCATATCTAAATATGCTATATGGAGTAAAAACTATTTAAATTAAAAAACTCATTTTAGGGGGCTAGTAGGATAACTAATTGAGGTTCAACACACACAAACTTAAAAGTAGGAAACCACAATGACTCAATCAATAGTACTGCAAAATTTCAGTCCAATCTGCCAACGTTTAAAATTTCAACCACTAGAGGTGTTTTGAGCAACAACCGTTAATGTTTCTGACGTCAAAGGGCTGTTAACAACCCCCGAACTGCAATGGCGCAATAACGATAATTGGCATACTTTACAAGCTATCCAAATTTTAGCCAATTCTGACATTGTTTACAAACTCACCCCTTTTAGGGGGCTAGCGGGGTAAATACTAGGGTTATCAGGACAAACAAAGTGGGATGCACATCTACATAACTATATCTACCATCTGTATAAGTTTCAGCCACATCCATCAAGCATTTGATAGAAAAACGAGTCGGACAAACTTCGGGGGAAAATACCCATTTTAGGGGGCTAGCGGGGTAAATACTGGGGTTATCAACAAAAACAAAGTGGGATGCACATCTACATAACTACATCTACCATCTGTGTAAATTTCATCCAAATCCATCAAGGATTTGATGGAAAAACGAGTCGGACAAACTTTGGGTAGAAGAAAAATAAGAAAAAAAAAGAAAAAAAACAAAAACATTTTGAGTAAAATCAACATGTGTCCCCTTCAGGGAAGGGGACCCATAATAATCATGCTATGTAGAGTGAAAACTATACAAACCGGATTCAATTCAGACATTGTATAAAGTTATTTACCTATTTTAAAACAATTAATGTTCTAAAGAAGTAAAACACAACAATCAGCTCCTATAAATGGCATATTCTACAAGCTAACCGAATTTCAGCCAACTCCAACCCTCTTTAAAAAACTCACCCGTTTAGGGGGATAGTGGGTTAACTGAAGGGGTTCTTCACCCCAATGTTTAAAATATAAAAACTGCAATACCCAGTCAACAGTTCTGTAAAATTTCATTCAAATCAGCCAATGTTTTAAATTTTGACCACTAGGGGAAGTTTTAATCAACAACCCTAATGACTTGTGACCTCATAAGGCTATGAACACCCCCTGACTGCTATCTACAAACACCTTCATTACACAGCCCACACACACACAAGTAACATATGTGGTTGCCTTTATAACACCACAGAAAACTAACGTTTGTGGTGCGCTGCAACAACATTTAACGTTTTGGGGGCTAACGGGGTAAATACTGGGGTTATCTACTATCTGTGAAAGTTTCATCCAAATCCATCAAACATTTAATGGCAAAAGAGGGTGGACAAACTTTAGAGAAGAAAAAAAAAAAAAGAAATCGAGTAAAATCAAAATGTGTCCCCTTCGGGGGGGGGGCATATTAACATAAAAGTGTGACCACATATTTTTGGTGAGGTGCTGTCTCTTGCGTTAAGTTGATATGGTGAATTGCAGTCATACGCACTTCAATGAACATATATCTGCCACTCATTTAACCTTATTCCTCTGATTCTAATAATTTTTTTCTCACTGCATAGTATAATATCATTTCTAAATTTCATAAAAGAACAAGAATACAATAATTTCGTTTACCAAACAAAATACACTTTTAATGGTCTGATGCCAGTAAAAACATTGGAATTTGGTTTTTTATCCATACAATTTAATGGTTCCCTGGAACATGAAGATAGCACCATTTACATAAATCAAGTGGCATCACATTAATACACAGCTAACACTTAAGCAAAACGGACGTAATAATACATTTTTATGTTCCCATATTGCTTTCAGGCAGAAACAAACATAAAACAATGGCCAGGTATGTTAATTGAAAAACCACAAAGCATGTTTGCACACAAAAGCATAACATGTCAAACCAAAGTTACTGCCCCCTAATTAATAATGCTAGAGTGAAAGAGAGTAAAATATGTCGCTTAAAACAAAAGCATAAAAAAATAGAATTACTAAACCCATATTTAAAATTTTGACATCAAACCCTAGTACAGACTAAAATTGTACAAGGGGTTTTAAGTATTAAGTAGGCTTACCTGTTCTATTACACTTTCTCGGGCTTTCATACACAAGCTCCACTCATTATCATTTGGCTGAAGTGCATTATGAACAAAGTCTCTTCCTCCAGAATTAGATACTGTCATATTCATATCCCATTCAATTTTCTTCATATTGATAAGATCCAGGACACCACAAAACTGATCTTCCTTAACTAGTGGTACCTGCAGAATCAAGTGTATTTTCCTTGGTGAGAAAAAACTGTGTTCATATGTTAGGGCTGATTGTTTTTGTTTAACAGTTAAAGGGTGTAAAACACATAGAGAGGATCATCAAAGATTTTGTTGTAATTGACTTTAGAAACAAGGTATTTGCATTTGATACCAAGGCATTGTATTTAAATCAACTGGTATAAATATATTATATATAAGATTGATCCAACATAACTTTAAAGTAGTGCTGTGTATTGGTGTTTGTTTATTAACCAAGTAAACACAGAAATTAATATGTTATGAATGCACTTTGACTAAGCCTATGTTGCTTAATCAACTACCTGTAAAAGAAGTGTTTTTGCCTTCAGTTGGCTTTGTATTGATTTTACAGATGCTGCAAAGTTTGCTCCTTCCTTGTCCATTTTATTAAGGAAAGCAATTCGAGGAACATTATTTCGATTAGCTTGTCTCCAAACAGTACGTGTTTGGGCTTCCACACCCCTCGAAGCATCAAAAACAGCCACAGCTCCTACATGTACAGTGTTAATTAAATAAATTTGATGTGCTTCTGTATTTAGGTATGACAAATTTAAAAATCCAAGACACATAAAGCAGTGAAAGCTATTTTCAGATAAACATTTAACCAAATTTTCCATCGTTTTTTTTTTAATTTCATACAATATCAAATAAAATTTTTATGTGTCTTGGATTTTTTACTATCTATTTTAATGTTTCTGCTGCTGCAAACTGCATTAAAGAAAGCATTAAAGTAAATAATAATTGTAGCAGGCAACAATTTGTACCATTTGGCCAAAATCAAGTCAAAAAAATCTAACAATTTGCACATAAGTTCAAGACAGTTTTTTTGTCCAAAGATAAATAAACAGTGCGTGTGTTACACCAATATAATGATCCTAAAAATAAAATCTTTCAGTACAATTTTTACCATCGAGTACTCGAAGTGATCTTTCAACCTCAATAGTAAAATCAACATGGCCTGGTGTGTCAATAAGATTGATCAAACAATCATCCCAGTTAAAAGATATTGCTGCACTTTGTACCGTAATTCCTCTAGCTCTCTCACTATCTAGGTAGTCCATCACAGTGTTTCCAGCATCAATGTCTGTACATTAATCACAAAGAATTGGTAAGCAGCATTTGGCTCTCTATTATTGATATGTTTTAAACACCGTTTTTTTGTTAAACTTAAGCTTGATCAAGTTTGCAGAATAATGCAGCTACATGTGCAAGTTGTTTTTAATTTTTGGAAGTATAGCACGAAGTATTGCCTGGTCCAGTTTATCACTTGCATTGTACCCAGTATAATTGGTTGGTCCTGTACGCAGATTCAGAGCCATGGAGCTTGATTGAACTTAAGTTTGATAGATTGATTTTTTCAGTTGCTTTTATGTGTAATAATAATTTTGTATTTTCTGGTCTATATTTGAATTTGATTAATATACTCCATAATTTTAAGTTAACATAGATTTGATACAAAATAGCAATATCTTCAGTTAAAGAGCAACCTTATTTGCATGCACAACTAAACATAATAATCATAAGCCCACCTCCCATTCTCTTAATATACCCAGAATAGAACAACATTCGTTCAGTTGTGGTCGTTTTTCCGGCGTCGATATGAGCCATGATTCCAATATTTCGAATATCGGAACTTGCTAAACGGATTTGTTTGGTAAACCATCTTTGTGCAATGGGTTTACAACTAATACTACAAACACCTCGAAGAAGCCTTTGCCACATGATTCGTGGTGTTACTGAGTAACTAAATTAGTATTATACTTAACATTTTGATTCACGTCTAGTCGTCTATCTCCTGTAAACTGTTGATTGACTATTTGCAAAGAACACTATACAGCATTACAGCTATTTGACTACCATCAACCAACAGAATGGGCACCACATGCGTCGCTTCACGCTGCGCTCATTCATCGAATTTTAGTTGCTTTCAATTCTCATTATTGATTCATTTTTCATTACTTTCTTTAGCAATATTACCCCCGTCTTTATGCAAATTAAAAACATTGCAATATTTGCAGGTCGCAATATAAAACAAACATGAAATTGTTGGTATCTTTGTTATTGTTGTTGGGTTGTTACCATCATCTTGTTTAACAAAAGAGTACCGTACGGGAAACCACCGACCACAAAGATTCACACCAACTTTGAAAAGGCTGGTTTAGGAAAAAAGAACAAAAATTATCACTTTTCACGCATACATGGTGTTTCAAATCATAGCAAGACACCAATAAGCAAAAACATGGAAAATTCGTTTCTCTACAGGTTTCCAAAATAACCAACTGGCGACAGAGTGTCTGTATTCCAACAAATCACAACAGAATATTTGTAATGACAGAGTCTTCCGTATGGTTTTCCAGTTTGTCGATTGATTATTCTAGACAGCATGGATCTGCTAGGATAAGATCGTTTTCCGGTGGTGGTAATGCCTTCCGCACTTCCGCCGTTAAGAACGCTCATCACTTCACAAAAGCGCCGACAACTTGGAGTGGCCGCCATTTTTCCTCCAGCGCAGCAAATTTCTGGTGAAAGACTTTCGGCCGATGTGAATAGAAGCACAGCTGCCAATATCAGACATAACAAGTTTATTTTCACCATTTTTACTGATGTTCGTCCGGTCCGATTGCCTGCAAAACTGTTTCAGCTTTAGTTTAGTGGTAAAAGTTACACAGCGTGTCCTGTAGGCCTGGGGTGTCCAAAGTGCAGCCCACGGCAGCATTTGACGTAGCCCGCAGGTCGTCAAATTGTGTTGCATATGGCCCGCCATAGTTTGGATTAAGTTTTTGGGTTGTGGCGACTTCACACAAGCTTTCCATTAAAATTTATTTACCGGTAAAAAGAAATAATTAGTTAGTATATGGTGTTGACACAACAAAATCCACAATTTTCTTCAATCCCATATATGTGTGTACTAACTTAAGGTTATAAATTTAGCAAAAACACGTTGGCCCGCGGGCAAAAACCGTCATTAAGTTTGCATTTGCACAAAACAGGTTTTAATAGATGGTAATAAATTGAGTCAAAAATTTTATTTGCCCACATACTTTTTGCCTTAAATTCAAAAACAAACAAACGAATAGACAAATCAACGGTCATAAAAATCCGACTTCGCTAAGTACCTTATTACATTCGATTGTAAGCCGCCCTTGATTGAAAGCCGCCTGTTATGGTGTCAACCAATTAATGTAAGTCGGCTTAGATTGAAACGGCAGGGGGTGATTTTTGATACTATTGTTTTATGAAACTTCTTTCTGTGGTTGCAGAGTATACTATAGTTGTACACAACTATTTGTCAACGATTGTTAGTCACGCAAATAGTTTTACCCAGCGTAGCGTGTGTTGACGTGTAAATCCAACAGGCAAGATAATTTTGAAAGTAAAATAAAACAAAAAGCAGGGATGTGGAAATAATATCGGTATAATATTAAAATCTAAGGCGCCCTCGATTATATGCCACCTTGCTTGTAAGCCGCACCACCGGTAGGAAAATTTACAGGCCGGGGAATACATTCGAAAAAATACGGTACAGGAGCAATTTTCTCAACTAACACTGCCTAATCTCGAACTTTAAAAATTGTACATCAAAGCAATAACCTGTTACACGAAGGCGAATTAAAAACTGTATGCACCCTTTTTAAACGCTGTACAACTACTCTACGTTACGCCTTTCCACCATGAACTGCACCATCACCAAAAGGGCACGTATTAAAAAAGGTCAACTTTTCTGTATTTTATATGGCATAGTGCCCACTTTCCCCCTGATGATGATAATAGACTCGAAGCACGGGGGCTGAGCTTATATTCCTGACCGCGATCTCGGGCCTAGTGTCAACGTTCATTATTTATTGGCGAGAAATCGGTGTTGCTCACTGCGCGTTTGACACCGAGCAAAAAGGGAAAGCATTTAATTATGCATGATTACATGCCGCAAGCCGCACAGTCGACTGAATCAGAGGCACCAAAAATGAATCAGTCACGGGACTTATCAGGTCATTTTTTATCGGGTCATCGTGGTGAATGCCAAGGGCAGGTAAACTTTATAGTAGTACCTAAAGCGACGAAAACGCGTTCAAAATGAGCCCAGAAAATTCCAACACGTAAAAACAAAAGAAAAATTTATAGAAAAGGTTGTGTGAAAAAATGTAAACATTTGAACACAGATACTCACCCCAGATTTTTTACCTTGCCCGTTTTTAAATATTTCTGATTCATAATTGTAAATAAACTCTTCTCGCAAACAACAGTGTGCTGCTTCATAGCGTATACGCTATATATAGTGCATGAAAACGTAAAAACAAGTGAACATTTTACATTAATCATTTCTACGCCTCAAACAACGCCTTGCATTTCTTTACATTTAAGCCAAAGAAATTTTTTTGCATATCAGGTGTAAATTTGTCCGTGGTTTGTGAATTGTTATATTTGAGAAAAATCAAAATTTTTACACCTTTGGTTTTGGAAATATTCTTGTCTCAATGTAATGTTGTCTTAGAAAAGGGCTGAACGTTTAAAAAAACTGACTGAACAAGTATTTTTTTGTTTAATGTTTCAGCAAGAACATTTCCGATCAAACTATCAGCGATTTAAGACTTAATTTTGTGTTGAAGGTTCGATGCAGGAATCACTTTAACGTGTAATTCCATTTAGGGTTTTACGTGAGGATATGCATGGCGTCTGCAGGTGTGAAAAATCGATAACGTATTGCACCTTACCATGTACTGTAATAAATCAAACAAATTGACAGATAAAACAGGGAGAACATGAGTTAACGATCACACATGGCATCATGCAGCCTTTAAAATACTCCCAGGAGAAATGGCGTTGAACCAAAATATGTGAAAACACGCAACGTCATTTGTTATTACCTAAATGTAACGAGCTACACAAGTTTATACCCAATCTTTCTAACTTTTATAAAAATAGTTGTCTTGTCTTTCCTGAGGCTTCGGCGTATAGGCCTGTCAATCAAACTTTCGGGCTTAAACGGGCTTCGATTCGGGTTCGGGCCGGGTTTCGCGCTTGTACTTTTGATTTCGGGCCGAATTTGGGCTCAAATTTCAGGCCCGTTTACAACTCTGTAGCAGAAACAACTGGTTTGACAAGTTGCCTCTCGCATAGGCGATAAGGCGCTTTGGTTTCGATCCGAAAAATGGTGTATTTTACCGAACAAAATATCAACTATGAGTCAAACCAAGTCATTTATGACGTAATCAACTCTATACAAGTTCAAAATTTGCACCTGAATAGTTTTAAAGGGCCTCAGATCGTGTGACGTGCCCATGACGTTGTCGTGTCGTCATTAATAATTGACGCTCATCGAGATGGGAATCCAATCGTTCCCAAGCGAAAATCGAGACTTTGAGATAGGATTGTCGGTCATTATATTGTTTTATTCATAACATGTGCCTATATAGCACACAAGGGACGTGTTTTGCTACTGGAAGGTAAGGTGACAAACAAGAGTTTAAAAGTCAATTTATAGAATCCTTGTCAGTATTGAAAGTTCTCAACGAACGTTAAGCTGATGTGACCAACACATTTAAACACTTGCTTATGTAAGAACTGTATACATGAACTGAAATAGGATCTTCGCAACAAATATAGGTGTTTTTAAACATTCGCACAATTTTTATTGGTGTCTATTTCACCATAGATGTCCACCAAAACGAAATTTTACTCCATGTTAGGTATCAGGCAATGTCTCTACAGTCTGAAAACATAAATTTGAAGTGCAATTGAAAATAATTCTAATTGATTCACCATGAAGCTATACAATGTAGTTTGGGTAGTCATACCAGGGTAATTATATTGGCAAGTAGTTTCCTATTATACAGTGGTTCCCAAACTTTTTCATATTTTTTCAAAACGTTCCCTTTGCCATTATTTCGAGGGCTCGCGGTCCTTAAGCCTAAATGTGTATTTCATAAAAACGAAAGTTGATTGCAGGATTTTAGCTAGTTATGCAAAATTGCGCATAATAATCATCCAAAGACAGCATGTGACATCACAAACAGGACAAAAACATTACGATTGTGCGCGAACAATTGCATTTTT